>JAVJIF010018444.1:0-80217 GCA_038442645.1 Agave tequilana
TATAAGTAACCTCCCTCCCTCATCGAGGACTGTAAATAAGCTCACAAGCTCAAGTCTCAGCTTGATAAAGCTCGCTCAAACTCGTTCAAGTATTGAACAAGCCAAGCTTGGCCAGAATTTTAGGCTCAGAACAAATATAGGCTCAACCGTGGTTCATGATCGAGCTCGATTAAAGCCGATCAATAAGAGCTCGATAAGTGGCTCTTATTATCCGACATATGTATGATATTTTTATCTTTAAATTATATATTTGTAATGATTTGACTAACATGAAAGATGAAATCCTATCACATTTTGTAGAATAAGTTTAATAAAAAAAACCTTTCAGAATACAAGATGAATAACAACTTTTTTGGTCATCGAAGTCATTCTTCTTTTCAGGTCCCTAATTGCAAACTAGCTCAAAAAATCTCAAGGCTCGGCTCAGGCCCATTAAAAGCTCGCTTAAGCTTGTTCACTTATTAAATGAACAGAGCTTGTAAAAAAAAATTTAGGCTTGTTTAAATAAATGAGATAAACATTAACAATCTAAAGCTTGGCTCTTTTGACTCTCTTTACAGCTCTACCCTCATCCAAACAATTAATTATGAAGTAGACACTTACAGCCTCCCTCCATCTCTCCCCTTCTCTGTGTCTGGTGTACGACTCATAGATCATGACCAATGGTGCTACCATTTTGATGTCGTGTCATTTACACTGATTTGTAGATTCACAGTCCTGTAGATGAAGATTGTAGTATGCAAAAGAGAGGAAAAAGTTCAAACCAATTTACTGCAATACATGAGATTTAGCTTCTTCTAGATACCTGGCTTTACAAGCAGACAGGAAAAAGTTCTCACCACATAACCGCAGTATGTGCAATTTACCTTTTCTCGGTATCTGCCTCTGCAAGCAGATAAACTAGCATCAGCGACTGAAGCAGAACAAGAATGAAAAATCATTAGCAAAAGATGACATTATTATACCATTAATTATTTCATCAGTGAAGCCATCAACGTCCAGCAACTAGCCAAAAAATAACTGATACTGTATTCCAGCCTCAGTTATATTTTAATACAACTCTGCAAGTGAACGAGGCTTGAAACTTGGTGATTATTCAACCGAAGAAAAGAAGAGATGGCCTTCATTTCAATAATTTTGGGCAATGTGCAAAGTATACTAAAACAGTGTTTCTTGAAGACTGAAGCAGCGCAAACTTATTGTTATTTAATGAATTTATGAGGGTGAGAAAAACATACTGTTTCCTGAAAATCAAAGATGTTAACAAATAAAGTCTTCCAGATACGTCTAAAATTCCAACATTAAAGAAATTATCTGAAGAAATGCATCATCATCATCATAATATTACCTCACCCAACCAAACAGCGTTGTCAATGAAGCAAAGGCTCCATGAAAGATTTGTCGAACCGACATGCGAAACTAAGGTCAATGCTCTAAATTGGAGCCGGTGAGATATATTGACTTATACTAACTTGGGAAAAAATCTTATATACTACCTGAGTTACTGTGTTTTCCTAAAACATTATATATAGAATTAAATCACACACACACACACGCACACAATGTTATCATTGTCGTATTGATGACGTGTCTGTATCCTGGATTTTCAGGAGTCAATGTATCCACATACCCCCTTATCTAGTTGTATCTTGTACGGTGCATGCAGCCTAGAGAAGGGCCTGCCATAGATCCTAGAAGACCAGTTGAAGGGTAAAAATACCTCATTAATAGTAAGACTATTTACCTATGAAAATATAAATCCAATGAGAATATTCACAGGAAGTATATTACTCATAGCATTCCTGGATTGACTTTCATCATCAAATAGCGAAATTGAGAATGCCACTACACGTTTTGTGTTTGATGAACCTGCCAAAAAAGGTGGGTAGGTTTTTGGTGTGTGTGTGTCGGATGGGTGAAGGGTTGGGTTAATTTCAATTCAGCAATTCAGAGGTCTTCTCTTCACAGGCCCTTGTTTATTTTGGGTTGCTTCCAACAACTTCTCATCTTTGAAGTTACATTCATGACAAAAGCTTTCAGAAGTATATGGTTTCCCTACTCTTTGTTGCGTAAATAATGCAGAAACTACCATTGAGAAATGGTACAAAAAGTATTTACTCTGTTCAGATACCTGTTATTGTTGCAAGTCATATATCTCTTTACATATTTAATTATTTAATTTCCATTTGCTTTTTTGAGTTTCAATATATTACATGGAAGACCTGAGACTTGGAAACATGTCTCACATGAAAGCAATGCTAAAACATCCAACATGAAATCTGATGATTGATCATGCACATATCTGAATGGACATGAACATCTCTACTAACTTAACAGTAGAGTTATTAACCGGCTGCAGATACCTGATGATTGATCATGCACATATCTGAATGGACATGAACATCTCTACTACTTAACAGTAAAGTTATTAAACCGGCTGCATGTATCTGCAGCCAGCTTCGGGTCAGCACTTGTACGACACCCACAGTTTCAGCATGCAGCCTAAAAAACCCAGATAAAAAAAAAATCTCCTGAGGCCTAAATAATAACCGCCAATTAAAAACTGCCTTCTCCTCACCGTATTCAAATCTCCCCACGTCATCTAACGAAAGGAACCCAAAAGTGGAATCGGAAAGGAACATTCCATGCATAAGGAACCATAAAAGACAGTGAATCTCTGTTTATTGCTCCTTTTTTGCCTTTTTCTTTTCAATAGATTCTTCACTTATTCTCTTAAAAGTGTTTTACAAGTTTTTTCAGTTTTGGTTCTGTAATTGTAAACCACCATCAATTTGTTCATGCCAGGAACCTCCATCTTGAACCTCATCTTTACAAATCTTTCGAACATTTGCCGTTGTCCATTCAAAGTAGTAGATAAATCCCTGAAGGTAATGAATGTATGTTCATTTTTTTTCCCTTTTTGAATCTCTTCCATAATTTATTTTCCTAATTAATCATTCATAGAAAGACCTTATATGTTAACACGATTAAGCGTCTTATGATTAAACTTTTAATTCAATCTTATAGGCAAGAACAGAAACTTTTCCGTGATAAGGTCTTCAAAGGGAATATAATAATGTCTTAACGCTTTCAAAAGTTCAAAAGATTGCATCATTATCTTATTTCATAAACAAACAGGTATTCAATCTTTAGGAAGGTAGATTTTCTTCAACGTTTCTCAAGTCTAAAGACAGAATCATTATTATTTAGAATAAGGTGCATTTGTGCATCATTCTAAAGACAAAATGCAGAGTGACCATGCTCTATTCAATTATCTACTGCAATCAATGACTCTTAACTCTTCCATACACATGTCTATTACTTTGATTTTGAGACGAGTATAGAGGTCTTCCTCGATGGCTTTTGAGTGAAATCTTTTGTTGATGGTCTCTAAAGTAAAACACAAGAAAAAGAGTCATATTTTGAATTTTCTTTTCTTATCCTTTTCAAATCAAGGACCTTTGGTTTAAGCTTGTGCTAATGACTGATTCATACTTCTGTACTTCAATTTGAATACAATCTATACTGAACAACTGATGAAGGTTCCAATTTTAATTTGCTAGAATAAACAATTTCACTCAGAAACGATTGCCCATCCAGACTTGCACTAAGGTTTTAGGAGATATGCTATTCTCCTTCTCCACTTGGTAGTTGGTAAAAAGAATTTCTTACTTAGTTGGGTAAGCTCTAAAGATTTCTTCTGCAGTCATATCTTTGTTTTGTTTGCTTTTCGTTAAGGATGGAACATTTCTTTCATATTAATCATGAAAAAATCTCTTATATGTGATGAGGAGAATTTGTTGTGCATGTTTGTGATACACTTTCTGAAATTTCAGTTTTAGTTACATAATCATCAATGTCTTTGATGTATCATCCAGAACTTGCATGCAAGAAGCATAATGGGTCAGGGCTGGACCACACTTAGGGTAGGCCCCTACTCTAGTCCCAAAATATTTGGAACCTTAAATCCAGCTCCACCCCGGCCCTAGCCATGGCCCCAGCCCGAGGGCCTTGAGGTTAGCCCTAGGGACTTCGAGTGGACCTGAGTCTATTTAGAAGTTAAAAGTAAAAAACAAACATTTTATTTCTCGCTTAATCACAAACATCTCTAACTTAAGCACAAACGTTTCTAAGATTAAAATATTTATCTTAACTTTTAGAATTTAGAAAATTATAAGATAATTGTAGTGGTCAGTTTCTGACCTCCTCGAGATCACACCATGTGTCCATCCTGCACCAAACAGGCGAGCGACACGCGACCGCTTCTAGAACCTCCAAGCGGGAGTCCTCATTCAATTCAAATTCTGGGCAGTCCAGATAGTTAGAAGAAAGAGATAAAGTCAATTACAGGCATCCTTATCTATAAGCCGAATCCCCATTTGAACTCGGCAGTTATAACTCGGGAACAGATCAACCGCATCAAAAGCTGGACGCAGATGACCAGATAAAGATGGACTCTCGTCCAATCAATTCAAACCTGGATGTTCAGCTTAACCGCCTCGGTGATAAGTGGTTAGGTGTTTAAACAGAGTTGGACTCCGCAGCCTTATCCAACAGACACAACCTGTATAAATAATAGATCCCTTCCAATGTGGAAGGAGGACGAACAATTAAGCCTAAAAACCCTAGCACGCCAAAGAACACTATTGTAATCACCTTTATTATAGTGAAATTCTCTCTCCATGGCTTCCCCCCGTTTGGATTTTCACGTAATTCTTTGTATTTGCTTTGGCTTTTCTGAGATTTGTTTGACCCATCTCCACAAATTTGGTACATGGACTAATTCTTTAGAAAATAACCCACAACATTTGATGCTTTCATTGAGAGCTTCAGAATCCATACTCAGGATCTCTCTCCACCCAATACCCTTCCTCTAAACAACATCCCACTATCGATATGACTCCACCCAGAAAGCATGTCACTCAGGCTACAGTCGCTGCCCCCCTTGCTTCAAAAGGAAAAGGGAAAACTATTGAAGTGCCCGAGCCTGAGGACAGTCGGCCCAATCAACATCGCCACGGGGGATGCAGGCCGCAGAACCTGAGCCCCAGCTCAATAGCGAGCAACTCCTCCAGATGCTTTCCACCTGCGAAAGCAGATGGAGGACCAACAAACAGAGATGATCCGACTTCGCGAGGCGGCCGCTCGTGAAAAAGACGCAGCGACCCGTGTGCAGACGCGACTACTCAAACAAGTCGGGGCACTGCGAAAGTCGCAATCTTTCCCCTACTGCGGAAGGAAATGAGCGGACTCTCTCGTCACCCACCGCGTACCCGGGAATCCGCACATTCCAGGAAGCTCAAGGCGTGACCGGTCGGGGACCCAAGGTGATGATAAGGATTCCGGGGACTCAGAGCGTTCCCAGACCAAAAGTTCCCTCGCATAGAGGACATAGCGGATCTGATCCAGAAGTGGCTCACTCAACCAAGCAAGCCAACATTTTCAAAAGGGATGGAGTATATCGGGCTGAGACCCTCCAACTCACTGCTGTTGGGGAAATCACCATGCTCCGCTTCGCGAAGAAGTTCGTGATGTCAACCTTCGACCACTATTCGGGAACCTCCGACCCCTCTTACATCTCCGCCAGTACCAGGACAAAATGGGAGTCTACACTCAAGACGACCTTGTCCTCTGTTGAGCGTTACCGTCTAGTCTCAAGAGAGCTGCCTACGACTGATTTACTCGCTCTCGAAGAATTCACTCTGGATTTTTCATAACATGACCGCCGCATTCTGTAACCAGTTTGCTTCTCAAAGAGAACTCTAGAAGAACAACCATCTCCTCACAGTCAAGATGAAATCCTGGGAGAGCCTGAAGAACTACGTTAACTACTTCCAAAGTCAGATGGCTTTGATATACAACTGTAATGAGGACGTAGTCGTTGCCGCTTTCATCAGTGGGCTGCAAGTCACCAACCCCTTCTACAAACATCTGGTAAAGAACGACGCCACCAAGATGAGGGTATCCTTATCCTGACGCAGAAGTATATACAGATTGAAGAGGCGACTCGGGCTGCCTCCAGTTGCCCCGCAGACAAGGTCACGAGGTCGAGAAGCTGAAACCACAGTCCCCCCCAAGGAAGATCTGAGCCACAATTCCTTCGTTGTCCACAAGCCAGCCAGGCGTGCTACCGAATCCAGCAGGGAAGTGAGGCAGAGCCCGACCTCGTTCCATTCAGGGTACCCATCAATCAAATCTTCAACACCATCAAAGACCAGCCCTGGGTCAGGCGCCCGACCAGACCTCTCCCACCGAATCCGAGAGGACATGGATCCAGACTACTGTGCCTTCCACGAAGGGAGGAGCTACCACAGTTGACTGTCGAACCCTCCGACAACATCTTTAGAACCTGATCAGCGAAGGATATCTCTGAGAGCTCATCCTTAACCCTGGGCTACCCTCGAAGATTAGAGCGTAGAGGCCCGAAATCACGGACGAACACTCGGGCAGCTCCCTCATCCAATACAGGGAGGTGAACACCATCTTCGGAAACTTCCTGGTAGAAGGCACTACCACCAAAGAAAGGACCATCTATGTCAACGAAGCCCAGAGTGACAACTATCTGGCAATAGTGACGCCCACCTACATATCCAGGCAGGCCTTTTTTTCCTCAGAAGTCAGAAGACGCCTATTCCGTGCACTCCCGCATAACCACGCTTTGTTCATGACGGTACACATCGGTTGCTGCAAAGTGTCAAAGATCTTGATTGACAGGGGAAGTAGCATCAACATCCTATACGGCCACACTTTATATTGAATGGAGGACACTCCTAAGCTGGCCCGATAGTTGGTCATCCCCAGACCTAGTCACTCCTCTACGGATTCGACAGAAGCGAGACCCGTCCCCCCGGCACAGTCAAAGTTCCCGGTCTGCGCGGAAAAATTCAACATTGTCACAGAGTTCTGTGTCCTAGCCGTCCAACCGCCCTACAACGCCATCCTCAGGAGGCCATAGATCCATATGATGAGAGCAGTCTCGTCCACCCATCATCAACTACTGAAGTACCCCACACTATCTAGAATGACAAACATAGGGGTAACCAGGCGATGGCTAGGACAATAGCTGCAGCAGCCTGAAAGAGATCCGGCTGGCACAAAGGACCCCTCGAGCAGGTCCTAACGAAGATACTCTTGTGGACAAGAAGCAGAAGAGGATTGCTGATCAATAGCAATCATAGTACGGTGAAAGCCGAAATCTTGACTCACCCACTGAATTGGTGAACCCCGACAACAACACCGAGGAGGAGCCGAAGTCATTCAGTGTAGACTCACATTGCCGAGAGCGAACCCTCCGAATTGGCTCAAGCCTGAACCCTCCTGAGAAGACATTGTTCAAACAATTCTTCTCGAAAAATGCAGACGTCTTCGCGTGGTCCCCCATCGATATGCCTAGAATTAACCCCGAGATCATCTACCACAAGCTGTCCATCAAGGCGGACACTAAGCCAGTGAAGCAAAATCCTGGGAGAATGAACGAAGAACGGAGTCGCGCCATCAGCAATGAAGTCGAACGCCTACTCCAAGCAGGCTTCATTCGAGAGATGTATTACCCCGACTGGCTATCAAATCCTGTCCTCGTGAAGAACAAGAATGAGAAATGGAGAGTCTGCATCGACTTTACCAACCTCAATGAAGCTTGCCCGAAGGACAGTTATCCTCTTCCGAAGATCGATCAACTAGTAGAGGCTAGGCGGGCCATGAGCTCCTTAGCTTCATGGACGCATATTCTGACTACAATTAAATCAAGATACACCCACCAGACGAAGACAAAACCGCCTTCACAACCGGTCAGGGAATCTATTGCTACAAGGTGCCCTTCGGACCCAAGAACGTCAGGACCACATTCTAGCAAATGGTTAACAAAGTCTTCAAGGATCTGATCGAAAGCACCATGAAGGTATATGTCAATGATATGCTGGTAAAGAGTACAATGCACATATCACCTCCAATATCTAGACAAAGCTTTCGATCTCTTTAGGTAATACAAGGTGAAGCTCAGCCCAGAGAAATGCACATTTCGGGTGGCTTCCAGGAAGTTTTTGGGATATTTGGTCACTCAACAGGACATTGAGGCCGACCCCAACTAGATATTTACAATTCTAGACATGCAGTCACCTACTCGTGTAAAGGGGGTCCAGATGATGAACAAACATCTTGCAGCCCTCAATCGGTTCATCAGCCGATCCACGGTCAAATGCATGCCCTTCTTCCAAGCCCTAAAGAATGGAGCTAACTTCAGCTGGAACGAGAAATGTGAGATAGCCTTTCAAGGATTGAAGAGGTATCTGACTTCACCATCCCTGCTGTCAAAGCCTTCCTTAGGAGAGACACTATATCTTTACCTCGTCGTCTCGGAGTTAGCTGTAAGCGGAGCCTTAGTTCGAGAAGACGAGGGCGTCCAGAAGCAAGTATATTACGTCAGCCACTCCATGAACGGTCCACAAACCAGATACCAAAGGCTAGAAAAGATGGTGCTTGCTCTCTTCATCATCTCGAGAAAGCTTAAGCACTACTTCCAAACCTTCCCGATCACAATCCTCATGGAGCACACCCTGAAGGCGTCGTGGAAACCCCGGAAGTAACCGGGAGGATATCAAAATGGCCTCGGAGCTGAAATCCTACGGACTCTGATACGAGCCAAGGACAGCAATCAAAGGCCAGGCTTAGCTGACTTTATTGCTGACTTTACCCCGAAAGCCACAGAGCGAGTTGACCTACTGGAGGGATGGATCCTGAACGTGGACGGAGCTTCAAACAGCAAGGGGGCAAGCATCAGGATTGTCCTCACCACTCTAAAAGAATCCACCGTCGAACAGTCCTTTACCCTCAGCTTCCCGGCGTCGAACAATGAAGCCAAGTACAAGGTAGTCCTAGCTGGACTCCGAGCGGCCATCACGCTTGGGGTTACGGGGCTCGAAGTTCAGTATGACTCCTCATTAATGGTCAACCAAGTCAGCGGGTAATATGTCGCAAGAGACGCTAGGATGGCGAAGTATCTATAACTCATTCTCAGATTGAAGTCAAAAATCCCCCAATGCGTCTTCATATGGGTCCCCCGATCTTAAAACAATCACGCCGACTCGCTCGCCAACCTGGGTGCAACCGTAGAGTTCCAGTTTAAATGAGAAATCCCTATCGAGCACATCGCCAACCCGAGCGTCCAGAAACAACCGGAGAGGTCATACGCCTCGACACCTTACCAGGATAGAGAGACCCCATCATTGCCTACCTGAACGACGGAACACTTCTCGAGGAGAGGGCGGAGGCACGGAAGCTCCAGCACTTAGCTACCAGGTACAAACTTCTCGAGGATGTCCTATACAAGAAATCCTACTTTAAGCTCCACTCCGACCCGTATCAGAGATGTCTCAGACCAGACAAAGCTCAAAAAGTGATGCAGAAAATCCACGATGGCGACTGTGAGAACCATGCGAGAGGACGCTCCCTCACCCACAAAGTCATCAACCAAGGGTATTACTGGCCCAAGCTGTTCGACAACGCCAATAATAACGTGAAGTGCCCGCAATGCCAGAGGATCACTCTAGCGTCCAACAGCCCAAGCATTGACCTCCACACCTTGTGCAGTCCTTGGCCCTTCATGCAATGAGGGCTGGACGCGATTGGACCACTCCTCCAAGCACAGCCTCAGTTGCAATTCCTACTGGTAGCCATCGACTATTTCACCAAATGGTCGAGGCAGTGCCGCTCCCGAGGTCATCGGGCAGCAGATTGTCAAGTTCCGCTGGCAGAACATAGTGTCACTTCGGGCTCCCCCACACCATCATCTCTAACAACGGAACGAATTTTTGACAGCAAGTAGCCAGCTTCTGCACCAAGTACAAAATCACCCATCGATTCTCCTCACCATATTATCCTCAAGACAATAGCCAGGCTGAAATCAGCAACTGCATCCTCCTCGACAACCTGTGCAAAAACCTGGACAAAGCTAAAGGTAATGGGCGGAAAACTCCCCGAAGTGCTCTGGGCCTACAGAACCACCAAACGCGTTCAGATCGGCGAAACCCCGTTCTTGTTGGCACATGGAACATAGGCGATCATCCGGTAGACATCAGCATGCCGACACTTTGAGTAGGAGTGGTCCAAGACCAGAACGACGCCCTACTCCGCTTGATGCTAGATCACTCGAAGGAAAGACGACAACAGACCCAAATCCGCATCGCGGCTTATCAACAGCAAATCCAGACCGCACATCGCAAGAATGTGAAGTCTTGGGAATTCCAATTCGGAGACTTGGACTTGAAGCGCGTAATTGACACCACGCGGCAGAAGGATCAAGGAAAGCTGGGTCCCAACTGGGAGGGTCCCTACACCATCGTCGCTCGGGGAGGCAAGGGGTCGTACACCTTGGCCGATCTGAATGGGAACCAACTCAAAAGGCAATGAAACTCTTTTCACTTGATGCGATATTATGTGTAAGTCATGTAACACTCAATGAAAGATCATCTTTCTGATATCTTAATCATGTTTCATTAAACTTTGATATCTGCCCCGAGTATCATGTGTTGGCCCGAAGGCCCATCACTCTAGTTTTGATGATGATCAACTCATGTAGTTATTGTACTAATGATCTTGTGTTTAATTAGTGACAGATTTATGATCAAGATCTTAGTAGGTGCATAGCTTCAACAAAGGATTTAAAGTCAAGTTTTGAAGCTAGCACGGTTTGATCCAAGAGCCATTGGATCGTGTTTGGACCAGTCAAGAAGATGAGAAGGCTTCAAGAAGATGAAGACTTGTGTCTAGGTTTGTTTTTAAGATTTTATTTTTAGATAAAATGTAAAGGATAGAATAGTTGGTGGATTGCTCAAGTATATCATATACACACACACACTCTTGATTTAGTTTGTTTTAGAAAAGAATTTTAACCAAAAACCAAATATGTATTCAAGTGAAGACTTCAAGTGTTTTGATTTTTGGTATTCTAGTTTATATGTTTTAACCAAAACCATGTTTAGTGCTTAATGTCAAAACATAGATATTTCACCTTGTTTGTGTAGTGGATCATATCCATACACTCTATGCTTCAAATAAGTTTAAATATCTTGTTTTTGTATTTGGAGAAATTTTGGAAAACAAGTTTAGAAAAATCAAGTTTGGAAGAATACTGTTTTTGTTTTGAGCCAATTTTTCCATATTACAAAAATAGTCCAAATCATTTATAACATGCCTTGATTTTATGCAAGCATGTTTGTTTATCAAAGTATATTGGTAAAACTATTTTTGTAGATTTTCTGTGATTTTATGAGATTTTATGTGAGCCAAAAAGACCAAGTTTTAAATCCCTAAGTTTTCTGATCTGGCTTCAGCCGGTCGACCGGGCGGTCGACCGACGTGCACAGACGTGCACGCCAGTTCTGGCAGGAGGCCGGTCGACCGACCCGGTCGACCGTCCAGAGAGCTCTGCTCTCTGGAAAGGCCCCGGTCGACCGGACGGTCGACCGGACAGAGAGACTTGCTCTCTGTATCCTGGCCTCGGTCGACCGACCGGTCGACCGATGGCACAACGCTCTGAAATATGACCGTTGGCCGGTCGACCGGGCGGTCGACCGACAGGCCTGACAGACCCTAACGGCTAGTTTTCCAGACTCTATAAAATGGGGCATTTGGGGGCTGTTTTGATTAAGATTTTGGGAGAGTTTTCAAGCCAGTTTTTCCTATCCTTTCAAGAGGTTTTCTCCACATATTTGAGAGCAAATATTTCCAATCAAAAGGAGAGTTTTTCAAGAGTGTTAAAAGTGATTCTTTGAGTTTTCCTCCACCATCTCTTTTCTTATTTTCTCACACAAACACTTGAGCTATCCATTGTTATATCTACCCTATAGGGAGTTTGTTGTGAGAGGATTTTAGGGGATCAAGAGCTGTGATCACCAAAGTTCATCTTTGCTCTTTGAGGAGGCGGACGGTTGCGTTCGCATTGTTTCGGGTCCTAGTGGGGACTTGGTGTTTCGAGTTCGAGTGCGAACTCTTTGTTTGAGGTGCGGCCTCGGCAAGCCGGTGGGCTTGCGGTGTGTACGGACTAGGGAGTCCGAGAGTTGTAGGTGTTGCGGCACCGAGTGATCCGGTGGGATCGATTATAGTGGAAATCCTTCGTGTGTCGAAGGCGGGGATGTAGAGCAAGTGTGCTCGAACCTCGAAACAAATCCCTTGTGTTTGCGATTGCTCACTCTCTCTCTCTCTCTGTCTTTTGTTTATATCTTACATGCTATTACTTGTCTTATCTTTACATGCTTGATATATTTTGTGCTTAATTGTTATACTTGCTTGGGTTTGTTTGCTAACACTTGTATTCAACCAAGAGAGCCAACGCGGACCTCAACCCTTATCTAGAGGAATCTAGAGGAGTTTGTCCAGAGCCCTTCACGGGGAATTCGGCAACACTCTTGTGTTATACGTGGTGTTTAGTGTAAGAGTTTAGTTTAGGTCATAATAGTTTTTACTTCCGCATTATTTGTCATTAATGACTTTTAATTAGCCATCACCTATTCACCCCCTCTAGGTGAACCTACAATTGGTAGCAGAGCCAAGTGCTCTGAATTTGGGTCTTACAACCTAGAGTTAAAGATCCTCTTTTCAGGCTAATCACAATATTTGTACACACACCATGGATTTCATGTCACCACCCACTTTTGACATTCTTAACATCCAAATTTAGAAGGTTAAGATGTCTTTGTACCTCAAGGCCCTAGGCATTCATGTTTACCTTGCCATCACTAATGATTATTGTTTAAATGGCAAGAATCTTGAGGCTAATGCAAAAGCTCTTTATGCTTTGAAGAGCACCCCATATGATGACTATTTATCTAGGGTTTCTAATGTTGATTCGGCTTTTGTAGCTTGGAACATCATCACCTCCCTTGGCGAAAAAGATCTATATTATGCGGGGAGCGATTCGGATGTTGGAAGCAACACCTCCAATAAGTGCTATATGGTCCAACGAGATAACCCCCTTGAGGTAAATACCGAATCCGAGGTAGAAGATGATAACATGTCATATGATGAGCTCACTTCATTTTGCCAACAATTACTTGAGAAATATGGCATGATTAAGAAAGAAAATAAAAATTTGAAAAAGAAGTTTGATTGCATGCATAAAGAAAATGATTCTATTAAAAATAAAATTGCATGTTTAGAAAAAGAAAATGAATTTTTGAAAAATGAGAATGTTTCCTTACTTTCAAAATTGGATGATCTTTGTGAAGGAAACACAAATTTGAAAAATAAAATTATTTTGGTGGAAAAACAAAAAGAAGTTGTTTTTCAAGAAAACTCTTGTTTAAAAAGAAAAATTTGTGAAAAAGAAAAGGAAAGTTTTTCTAAAAGAATAAGAAAAATGTTTCACATTCTCACCATGCTTTACATGCCACCATTGATGAAAATGAGATTAATTTTTTGAAAAATAAAATAAATTGTTTGAGCTCAACTTTGAGCAAATGTGCATTTAATCATTCTAGGTTGGAGTCTATGTTCTCAAAGAAACAAACTCCACACATTCATGCACATCATCATCATGCATATGCTTATGTTGCACGTCATGATCACACTCACACACATAAGCATCCTAAGGTGTACAAATGTACACATTGTGGCCGCAAAGGCCATTTAGCAAAATTTTGTTTTGATAAGATAAATGCTTTAAATTTTGCTAATAAAAATGGTTGGGTGCCTTACAAAGCTAACCCCCAAGGACCCAAAAGAAAATGGGTACCAAAACCCCCACCTTGTGTTTTTGATGTAGGTGAGGGCTCTTACACGACGTGAGAGGGATGGTGCCTTGATGGTGGTTGCATGGACTTGAAGGACATACATTTGATGCACCGCTATCAAGGAGGTTTGGTGGGTCAACCACCATATTTTGGAGGTTTGGAGTTGGTAACTATCTCTAAACTCCTAATTTGTTTACATGCTTGCTCATATGTCTTATTTTTAGCATGTTCATGTTTTAGGTTTTGTGCTTCATGTGGTAAACTAGTTTAAATGTAATTCTTATTAAAACTTGGATTCATACATGTACAAGTAGTGACCAACAAATTGATTCATATATGTTTGCACTTCATGCTCATTTGTACCCACTATATGCACATGTATAGCCTAGTTTTGATGATTTCCTCATTTACACTTGTTTTGCCAATTTTTCGTGTTTTTACTTCATGTATATGCATTTTTATTCAAATCTAATAAATATACATGTATATCCTTTTTGAGTCTCTTGCCTTCATGCAAATACCTTTAATAGACTCTTCTATGTTTGGGATATGTATGCATATTGTTAGATTTAGATAAATCATACATATACCATGAAATTTATTGTTTTAATGAAAAATGAATTTTCATATTTTGTTTGATAAAATAAAATGAATAATCTGTTTTGATCATTTTGAGCCTTAATGACTATTTTCATGAAAATGTTATATACATGATTCTTGAACACTCATACTTCTTTTGTTTTGTCATGACGTTGATTCATGAACACTTTTACGAGCTTAATCGATTTTGAGTGTCATCTCTTGTGTATTTGGTATGATTCATGAAATACATATGATTTGGTTTCATGTTTTTGAAGGATCTTTAACTAGTTTTTCAAAAAAATTAATTTAACTAGTTATTTATTCTTCAATGTTTATGAGATATACACATGATCCTATTATTGTTTCAATTGGTGTCATTGAATCGTTTCAATTGGTATCAATTTGACTCTATTTTTGTATATACTCATATTTTGTTTTCTTATATATGTCTGTATCAATTTCATTTGGTATACTCATTTTTCATACATATATATGAGTTAATTGTGCTTGAGTTAAATTGCTTTACATGTTTAAAGCACAAAGTTGTTTATGATAAGAAAATAAAATTTTAAGAAGGATTCTCAAGATTTGTTTTATTGAGAAAATTCAAATTTTGTTTTATAAGAAAAATTCAAAAATTTTGAGTTGTATTGCCTATATGCAAGGAGAGCTTAACATCTCTTCTACATATAGATTCATGTTCAGTGTATTGTATATTGAGGAGCTTGACAACTCTTCTTTATGTGGTACACGTGTGTAGGGGGAGCTTCACATCTCCTCTTATGCATTACATAATATGTGTTATGTGAATTGGGGTTTGTCATCCCTTCTTCATGTAATGCATATGTGTAGGGAAGCTAACTTAACGTCTTCATGAATGTATATCGCATATACCTTTCTTGATTGATTTGGTTTACCCCTTCTTTGATTCTTTGTTTCAGACAAAAAGGGGAGAAAAATTTGATGATTTTGTTTTACTTTAACCCCTTTGTTGATGATTGACAAAAGGGGGAAGGTATTTGGTATATATGCATGCTTTTGTGGTTAAAGGATTTATGTTTATGCATATATGTTTTGTTGTGCAAATAAGAGAAAAAGAATTTTTGTTTTATGCTTGATTAGCATGTTTACTCCTACATTTGCATACATGTTTATGTGCCTCATTGCATATTTATTTTGTTTATTTGTTATGCATGAGTTAAGGGGGAGCTTCTTTGAAGTTTTACTTTAATCCATGCATACATAACTTCATGAGTTTTGTCATCATCAAAAGAGGGAGATTGTTGGCCCGAAGGCCCATCACTCTAGTTTTGATGATGAACAACTCATGTAGTTATTGTACTAATGATCTTGTGTTTAATTAGTGACAGATTTATGATCAAGATCTTAGTAGGTGCATAGCTTCAACAAAGGATTTAAAGTCAAGTTTTGGAGCTAGCACGATTTGATCCAAGAGCCATTGGATCGTGTTTGGACCAAGTCAAGAAGATGAGAAGGCTTCAAGTGAAGACTTCAAGAAGATGAAGACTTGTGTCTAGGTTTGTTTTTAAGATTTTATTTTTAGATAAAATGTAAAGGATAGAATAGTTGGTAGATTGCTCAAGTATATCAATACACACACTCTTGATTTAGTTTGTTTTAGAAAAGAATTTTAACCAAAAACTAAATATGTATTCAAGTGAAGACTTCAAGTGTTTTGATTTTTGGTATTCTAGTTTATATGTTTTAACCAAAACCATGTTTAGTGCTTAATGTCAAAAACATAGATATTTCACCTTGTTTGTGTAGTGGATCATATCCATACACTCTATGCTTCAAATGAGTTTAATATCTTGTTTTTGTATTTGGAGAAGTTTTAGAAAACAAGTTTTAGAAAAATCAAGTTTGGAAGAATATTGTTTTTGTTTTGAGCCAATTTTTCCATATTACAAAATAGTCCAAATCATTTATAACATGCCTTGATTTTGTGTAAGCATGTTTGTTTATCAAAGTATATTGGTAAAACTATTTTTGTAGATTTTCTGTGATTTTATGGGATTTTATGTGAGCCAAAAAGACCAAGTTTTAAATCCCTAAGTTTTCTGATCTGGCTTCAGCCGGTCGACCGGGCGGTCGACCGACGTGCACAGACGTGCACGCCAGTTCTGGCAGGAGGCCGGTCGACCGACCCGGTCGACCGACCAGAGAGCTCTGCTCTCTGGAAAGGCCCCGGTTGACCGGACGGTCGACCGGACAAAGAGACTTGCTCTCTGTATCCTGGCCTCGGTCGACCGACCGGTCGACCGATGGCACAACGCTCTGAAATATGACCGTTGGCCGATCGACCGGGCGGTCGACCGATAGGCCTGACAGACCCCAACGGCTAGTTTTCCAGACTCTATAAAATGGGGCATTTGGGGGCTGTTTTGATTAAGATTTTGGGAGAGTTTTCAAGCCAGTTTTTCCTATCCTTTCAAGAGGTTTTCTCCACATATTTGAGAGCAAATATTTCCAATCAAAAGGAGAGTTTTTCAAGAGTGTTAAAAGTGATTCTTTGAGTTTTCCTCCACCATCTCTTTCCTTATTTTCTCACACAAACACTTGAGCTATCCATTGTTATATCTACCCTATAGGGAGTTTGTTGTGAGAGGATTTTAGGGGATCAAGAGCTGTGATCACCAAAGTTCATCTTTGCTCTTTGAGGAGGCGGACGGTTGCGTTCGCATTGTTTCGGGTCCTAATGGGGACTCGGTGTTTCGAGTTCGAGTGCGAACTCTTTGTTTGAGGTGCGGCCTCGGCAAGCCGATGGGCTTGCGGTGTGTACGGACTAGGGAGTCCGAGAGTTGTAGGTGTTGCGGCACCGAGTGATCCGGTGGGATCGATTATAGTGGAAATCCTTCGTGTGTCGAAGGCAGGGATGTAGAGTAAGTGTGCTCGAACCTCGAAACAAATTCCTTGTGTTTGCGATTGCACACACTCTCTCTCTCTCTTTGTCTCTTGTTTATATCTTGCATGCTATTACTTGTCTTATCTTTACATGCTTGATATATTGTGTGCTTAATTGTTATACTTGCTTGGGTTTGTTTGCTAACACTTATATTCAACCAAGAGAGCCAACGCGGACCTCAACCCTTATCTAGGGGAATCTAGAGGAGTTTGTCCAGAGCCCTTCACGGGAAATTCGGTAACACTCTTGTGTTATACGTGGTGTTTAGTGTAAAAGTTTAGTTTAGGTCATAATAGTTTTTACTTCCGCATTATTTGTCATTAAGTGACTTTTAGTTTAGCCATCACCTATTCACCCCCCTCTAGGTGAACCTACATCATGCACACTCTCAGCAGCCTATACGGGTCTTCACCCTGACGGCGACTCTTCGGGGAGCCTCTTGAAAGATGGAAGCTCGCCCATGTAGGATGCTCAGAGCTAGCCTATAATGAGATATACCTTGATGGCCGCCCGAGCAGGCCCACAGCCTATACGGGTCTTCACCCTGACGGCGACTCTTCCGGGAGCCTCCTGAAAGATAGAGGCTCGCCCACGTCGAATGCTCGAAGCCAGTGTATAATGGGATATACCCTGATGACCGCCCAAGCATGCCCATAGCCTATGCGGGTCTTTCACCATGATGGTGACCCTTCAGGGAGCCTCCTGAAAGATGCAAACTCGCCCACGTTGGATGCTCGGAGTCGGTCTACAATGAGACATGCCCCAATGGCCACCCGAGCGAGTCATCAGTCCACCTCAAGTCATACACCCCAACGATAACATGACAACACAACTTCGAAACTAAGGGTTTTCCCACTCAGGTAAATTCGCAAGTACCATAGTGGAACGAATCCCAATCGGGAACTATATTCCAAATGTTCCAAACGCTTTAGAACCAAAATAGCTCCCTAAGCAGATGTAATAAGTCAAATCACAATCACAAACAAGGTAAGATCCAAACAATACTTTTATTAAAAATTCTCCGCATTATTAGAGTTTTTTCGATTACATTCATCCACTTACAAGTATGATTACATCTAACAAAAGTAATACAAATCAGTTATGCGTGTCCTTTCTGAGAGAAAAAATCAGATACCCCCCAACAGGGTTCGAGAGACTGCTCCTGAACAAGCAATCCACCGGGCCAAAAAGGCAAGGACGCTGAGAACTCCCAGGAAGCCACCGGTAAGGGAGATCGCTCCTCGAACTGCAGACTGAAGCTTGCAAGGCAAGGAGGATACCGATGCCAAGGCCGTCACTCCGAAGACGAACTCAGAAGCAGGGGCAACTGAAGCACAAGCATCCCATAAGAGCGCAAACCGCCGGCCACATGGATCAAAGCCATCAACAAATGTCCTTATGCTCCCTGCTTTATGTTCGCCGCAAGAAGGACAACATATAGCCCCCCATCATGATCCTATCGGGGACCAGACGAGCAGACCAGCCAGAAGCTAGTTCATTCGTCGTCCTTCCTGATAGTCGGGCCTCATCGCAAGAACCGATATCGCAAGACGAGCTCATCGCAAGAACCGACACCCCATGACAAACGAATTCCTGAAAATCAGGAGTGCAACAGCGTTCTCTATTCTCTCCTTCTCCTTCCTTTATCGGATAAAGAAAGAACATCATTGCTTACGAGACACAGTAGAATCTGAAAAATGGAGGAGCATTCAGGAAGCAATGCAGATCTCCCCTGAGACCATGTCCTATTTAAAGAGAAGAAACCTAAGCGCCAACTATTCAACGTCTCAAATCCCAAAGGGAAACGAAGCGCCACTCAATTAAGGACCCTACACGTGTCACAATATGTGAGACTTGGACCGTCACGCTAAATATGCCACACCTTCCTCGAGAAGCGACGATTAATTAACGTCGCAGCACATGGGACGTGCATTTAAGGCTCTGCCAGCCCGTAGAGCCACGCATGCCACTACAAGATAAAACAAAAGCGACAACAAATCAACCTGAGTCCAAGCCCAGAATTTATTTCTTTATCTGCCCCCTCTCTCAGAATCCCCGGGAACCTATTACCCCTGAGAGAGCGTCCCGACCTCCTCAAAAGAGAGGGAAGTAGAGGGGCATTTGTGGTGATCAGTTTCTGACCTCCTCGAGATCACGCCGTGTCTATCATGCACCAAACAGGCGAGTGACACACGACCGCTTCTAGAACCTCCAAGCAAAATTCCTGGTTCAATTCAATCACGAGCAGTCCAGATGGTTAGAAGAGATAAAGTCAGTTACATGCATCCCTATCTATAAGCCGAATCCACATTTGAACTCGGTAGTTACAGCTCGGGAACAGATCAACCGCATCAACAGCTGGACGCAGACAATCAGATAAAGATGGACTCTCGTCCAATCAATTCAAACTTGGATGTTCAGCTCTAACCGCCTGGTGATAAGTGGTTAGGTGTTTAAACAAAGTTGGATTCCGCAGCCTTATCCAACAGACACAACCTGTATAAATAATAGATCCCTTCTAATACAGAAAGGGGACGATCAATTAAGTCCAGAAACCCTAGCACGCCAGAGAACGCAAGTGTAATCATCTTTATTATAGTGGAATTTCTCTTTGTGTGGTTTTCTCCCGTTTGAGTTTCCACGTAATTCTCTGTGTTTACGTTGGCTTTTCTGAGATTTGTTTAACCCATCTCTACAAATTTGGCGCGTGGATTAATTTTTTAGAAAATAACCCACAACAATAATACTAAATTGTAAGGTAATTATTAGAGTACTACGGACATGTATAATTTTCCCTTTATTATTTCATCTATATAATAAGAGCCCAAACTAAGGTTAAGTTGTGATATCAAAGCGATCCATCTTCCATAACCACATGTGCCCTCATCAACCATCAATAAATGCCACCTTTTCCTCTCTCTCTCTCTCCATAAACCCTATCATCTTCTTCCCTCTCTTTTTCTATTTTTTCAGATTTTATGTGATCAAATCTAGATCTGCAAAAAAAGTTAATGTTCATATGAACAGTACCACAACAATATTGTTCATTGTGAACAGTAACCAAGAGTGAACAATAACCATGTTTTGTTCATATCCAGAAAGAAAAACCCTAGTTGGACATCCCTTAGTAACCCAAAAAACTAGCTATCGCCTTCAAGTTTCAAACCCTAAATGTCTCCATGCTCCAAAATCCTAGTCGTCGTCAACTATCATCTCCTCTCTTAATTTCTGCCACCAATACTCAGCTACCATGTTTTATACTCTATGCCTCTTCTCTGCAACCCTCGACTACACTGTTCTGCACCATATGCCTCTTCTCTGCAATCCTCAGCTGCCATGGTCTAAACATATCTACTTTGTTCAGATAGGCAGACTATGGATTTGAGTTTATTGTTGTTGTTATGTTCTTCATCTGCTGCAATTGTATTCTTATGCAATTTATATGATGTTGATGTCACTATATTGGTATTGATCTCTCTATTGTAAGGTCATCTTATCCTTTATCTAATATTGTTGCTGCAAGTTTCTTTATTGTTATTATTGTTGCAACAAGTTTCTTCATCTTCTATTGAGTTTAAAAATCTCTTCTCCAAAATCTTCACTTCTACTGAGTTTAAGGATCTCCATAACCTCTGCTTCTACTGAGTTTGAGGATTTCTCAAAATCTCTCTAAGTGTGAGGATCTCCCAAAGCCTCCTCTTCTACTGAGTTTGAAAAACTATAAAAATCTTAATTGTATCCAAGATATGAATATTTAACTTTTTGCAGTATGTTTCTAATTTCTTTTTTGTTTAGAAATTTTTTTTATTAGGAGATCTTTTTTCCTTAGTCTTTGTAACAAGTTGGGCATTATTAAAATCTATGTTCCTGCTTGTGGGAAAGTATTAGAATGCTAGGGACTTATGTGTAATTTTCCCTTTACTACTTCATTTATATAATAGAATTGGCTATCCCAATCTAGGGTTAAGCTGTTTATTTTCTCCAAACCTGACAATAATAATAATATTAATGAGCGAATGAGTGTATTTGATATTGGATTTGGACTAATAGATAGGGGCTAAAACGGGCCTCCTTAAGGACTAGAGTTGGGCCACCTAGGCCCCAAAATAAAATGAGCTTAAAACAAGGCCTAAACCTACCCTACTTTTGATGAGGCAAGGGCCATGCTTTTTTGGGTTAGGTCAGGGACCCCTCAGGACAGCCCTGACCATTATCATCCCTACTTGCAAGTACACATAGCATAATACTACTAAGTTTATGATGTGAAACGTGTATGGGGCGGAAGCAATAGAAAAAATAACTCAATTAAACGTTTCACCAATAAGAACAATCATTAATAGGAAAGCTTAAAACAATAATATTAGGTATATTTCTTTAACATGCATTTATTTGATTTATTTCAAATATTAAAGTACTAACTCAATGTTAATGTTATGCAGGGGCAGTTCAATAATCAATAAAGAAATTAAAAATTATTGAGCAAGCAGAAACACTCAACTCACAATTTGAAGTGAACAGTAATCAAGGTTGAAAAGAAATTATAGATGTAATATCAAACTTGTAAATAAATATTCGTGAATTGAAATTGTATCTCTTGATTACCTGTGAACAAAACCTGATTTTCCCATGTTTTCTTGCTCTGAAATTTTGTAGTAGTGTAGATCTTTCTGTCACGATTCTAATGCTTCGAACGGTGCGTGATTTGAACTCCGGATGACTAAGATATGGTCCGAACAAAGTAGCTTGCTAGTGACTGAATTTTTCACGCGCGAATCTGTTTTTTTAGTGAAAGAAATTTGTTTGTGGAAAATTAGGAGAGAAAAAAATATATTTATAATAAACCAATTAGGGACTCCCACCACTAATCAGAGTTTAATAGGGCATCCCACTGCTATTAGAAATAAAATTTAAAATCCATAACCAATTCACAAAAAGAATATTAAATTTTCATTATTCATCTTCATTGTAAAAAAAAGTGAATATATAGGGGCCTTTATATTGGCTACAAAATTGCATCTCCTACTTGTATTAGGATTACATAATCCTAATCTTAAAAGAAATCAAAAGTCTAAAAGAAAGAAAAAATACATAAAAAAAGAAATTAGAGTCCTATTACAACTTCAGTTACTAAAAATAAAAAATACAAGAAATATAAATTAAAAATCCTAATGCTAGTAGAATTATTGGATCTATGTTAAGTTAGCATGTCTTCTCCAATGATGAAAGATTTGCCATGTCTTCGTTCCATTGTCCCCATCATTCTCCCCGTGTTGGAGAGAGCACAACTCCGTCGAGTCAGTAATAGAAATGATCTCATCCTGTTGAATCAGTCGGTGCTCTTCCTTTCCGTCGAACCAAATACTTACAAATCATGATAATTTCATCATCCCAAATTTATCAATCTAGTCCACTGTATTAGGTAAAATATTTGAAATTGGTGAAATGAAGGGTCTCCCAAAAATAGGCTCAGGGAATGGTTCATCAATAAAGAAGTTGCTAGGGGTAAAATCAAAACTTTTATAATCCACTAGATCTTCAATATTGAAAATAGAACTGATACAAAAATCTATAACATAAACATGACAATTTAGTTTCTTTAAAATTTGAAACGGATCAGTAATACAAGTAAAATAACATCACCAAGTTGTAAACAATTTTCTAATGTCAGTTCGAATCTCGTAGTTGGCGTTATTTTAAGCAATCTTATCCATGACTTCCTTGTGTAAATTGTGATATGATTCCACGTGCACATGTGATGCAAAAGATGATAATGCAGACTCATGAACACCTTCAGTTTGACAATCAGTTAGGAGTTGAAAGCTAGTGGAGAACTTAGACTTGGTTCTTAACATATGCCACATGTTCTCCAAAAGTATAGATGAAAATCGATTAGAACTAGACACGGTTGTGGAACTTCTATGATTGTAAATTTGAACCATGGTACCTTAACTGGGTGAGAGTGGGGTAACGACTTCAATCCATCATTTTCGAATACCTCAAAGAATACTACATTGGTGCAGCTTTCATTATCCACAGTGACTCTACAGTTCTTGTATCCTTTTTGTACAAGACAGTGCTAATAATGGACAAGTGACTCGGAGGTGTTTGACTACTGTCATTGTGTGTAACATCTTTAGGAAGACATCAACAAGTTCCGTAATCACTAGTGGTTTGTCTTGAAACTCTTTTAGGACATCACTAAACTCTTTTATTATGGGAGTGAATATCGGAGGAATAGTGCTATCAGGCTTGTCCACAACTTTTCTAACTATAGAGATTGTATAGTACAAGTGGTACTGCTTTTTAGGTTCTGGTTGTGCGTCTCCAATTTGATCACTACCCTATTGACATTCTCTTTCAATCGTTTTGCATCTAAACGAAAGGCATTACTGATGGGGACATCTGAGCTTCACTTTTTATTGTATTTCAGTGTATCTATAGTGTACTTCATTATGTATTTCAGTGTGTATTAGAGATGTATCTTATTATGTAGTTGTGTGAAGAGATTAAGGCAGTTTTCTAAACTGAATTTGTAGTTGGTTCAGTTAGAAAACTGAATTGCATGGGGAATGAGTTCAGTTAGAACTGAACTGTAGTTTTAAAAAGCCTCTCTTACATTGATGTAAAGGGATGCAATGAATGAAAAATGAAAGTTCCATACTTGCCTCTCTCTTTGTGTTGTCTCCTCTAATCCCCTCTCCTGTCTCCTCTCTTTCTCCTCTCTAATTAAATGAATGAATGTTTAAAGACCAAATCCCTTTGCCTGCCTCTCATCTCCTTGTCTCTTTTTCTCTCCCTATCTACAATGAATGATGAATGAAATGTGAAAAAAATCAGCGAAGCAGCAACAGAATAGCAGGAGCAGCAGCGGCGGCAGCAGCAGCGTCAGCCGCAGCAGCAGCAGGTTCAGCAGCAGCATCAGCAGCAAGCTGCAGCATCAGCAGCAGCAGCAGCAACCTGAGCAGCAGCCAGCCAGCAGTAGCAGCAAGAGCAGCAGCAAGCTGCAACATCAGCAGCAGCAGCCTGCATCAGCAGCAGCCACCAGACCAGCAACAGTAACAAAATTCCAGTGACAGCAGCGGCTACGGGTACCTAAAACGTGCTTCTCAGTTTTCCCTTGGAGAATGATGGCGAGTTCTTTATCTGTAAGTTTATTTCAAAGCAATCTATTTATTAGTTGAACTATACATCAGTTAATTCATCTCTGGAGTATTATCTTTATCTCATGTTGTCCACTATATGGTGAGATGAGTGACTCTGCAATTCGTTTGATCGCTTATCATTGATATTGAGATTAGAACTTGTCATGCATGATATAACTAAAGTAATTAGATCTTACTGAGATTAGAAATGTTCAAAGCTAGCATGCAATACTTTGTAAAATCTATTTGTTTGACATTGTTAGTTTTGAGTTACTTTCCTGCCGAAGATCGTTGAATTTGGTGAAACGCTGTGAGTTTGATCATATCACTGATTTCCTACACGACACGCACGCACCCGTTTCACATCAATTACCTTCTTGAGTTAAGAAATCAAGTTTAGCCATGATGCCAGCTAGGGTGGGTTGGGAGGCCATGGAATCACTGTTGGGTTCACTAACTTTTTCACTCAAGTATGGGGTACCACTACGAGTTAGCATGCAATGGATGAGTTCTAGTATGAATGCAAATTTATACTATTTTTTTGTTTTGAATTTTGAAAATTTTATTTGTTTGATTTTTGAAAACTTGTCTTCTAAAATTATCGGGTATGTCAAACCCCAATTTTCCGATCCAATTGGCCAGGTTGGTGCAACTCAGGTAGGAGGTTTTTCGCACTTGGCGTTCCTTCATTACAGAACCACGTTGAGTACCCTTCTTTGTTTAAACACCAATCGTGCGAAATTTCAGGGAAAACTTACCTTTCAAGGTTTCCTAATTTACACTATTTTTTGGGTTTTGAATAAATCTAACTAGAAGAAAGAAAGCAAATAAATGTGACTAATATGTAAATCCTACCTAACTGTGCTCTAATACCAAACTGATGTGAAACATGTATGGAGCGGAAGCAATAGATAAAATAACTCAATTAAACGTTTTACCAACAAGAATGATCGTTGGTAGGAAAGCTTAAAACAGTTAATATTAAATATGTTTCTTTAACATGTATTTATTTGATCTATTTTAAATATTAAAGTACTAACTCAATATTAATGTTATGCAGGGGCAGTTCAATGATCAATAAAGAAGCAAAAGATTATCGAGTAAGCAGAAATACTCAATTCACAATTGAAGTGGACAGTAATCAAGGTTGATAAGAAATTAGAGATGTAATATCAAACTTGTAAATAAATATTCGGGGATTGAAATTGTATCTCTGATTACCTGTGAACAAAACCTGAGTTTTCTATGTTTTCTTGCTCTGAAATTTTATAACAGTGTAGATCTTTCTGTCACGATTCTAATGTTTCGAGCGGTGCGTGATTTGAACCCTGGATTATGGTCCGAACAAAGTAGCTTGCTGGTGGCTGAATTTTTCATGCGCGAATCTGTTTTTTTAGTGAAAGAAATTTGTTTGTGAGAGATTGGGAGAGGAAAAAAAGATATATTTATGATAAATAAATTAGGGCATCCCACCACTAATCGGAGTTTAATAGGGCATCCCACTGCTATTAAAAGAGAATTTAAAATCCATAACCAACTCACAAAGGGAATAGCAAATATTCATTAATCTTCATTGTAAAAAAAAGTGAATACACGGAGGCCTTTATATAGGCTAGAAAATTGCATCTCCTACTTATATTGGGATTACATAATTCTAATCCTAAAAGAAATCAAAAGTCTAAAGAAAGAGAAAATACATAAAAAAAAAAAGGAACTAGAGTCCTATTACAACTTCAGTTACTAAAAACTAAAAATACAAGAAATATAAATTAGAAATCCTAATGATAGTAGAACTTCTGGATCTATATTGAGTTGACGCGTCTTCTCCAACGATGAAAGATTTGCCATATCTTCGTTCCATTGTCCGCATCAGTTTATGGGAAATATATGAAAGCCCAAGCCCACCTAGTCGTAGATATGGATACACAAATTTAGCTCTTCCCGGACAAAAATAGGTATTCATCAAGTCCTATCAAAGTTTTATATTTAAAGGTTCTTAGATATGCCCCAACCCCTCCTTCTCCCATCTCTTGCTTTGATATAACTCCTTAAATCTACCTTATTTAATGCCCCCCCCCCCCCAATCATCACTTGGCTATCTATTAAATTCTATTATTAAGGTTTTTTATGTATGCTTTAACACAATGTGGTGTAGGGATCAATTTAATTAATATTTGTGTAAGAATATAAAAATGAATGGTTATTTGGTTATGGATGGCCTTCCAATGGAACTGATTGAAGGCAATTTCATCATCTTAACACTATCACATTATTCAAGACACCTAACTGATGAGGGTTAATTGAAACACCCTTAAGGGAGTACTTACATCCTCTTTTTATTATTTTCTTTTCTTCTCCCTTTCCTTTCCTTGTTTTTCTTCTTCTATGTTTCTTTATTCTTTTATTTTTTATTTTTTTTTTGTATGGGCAAGTTCCGGTGGAAGTTGTACATCAAATAACAAAGATCTAAGAAAAGATAGGAATTGGTATCGGAAAATGTATAACCGGCACCAGATTCATTGGAGTGGTGTATCTAGAAAAATTCTTATTGGCAGGACAACCAATTTTGACAGCAAACCTGTTCATACTTTGACGAAGCTATCAAAGTCCAATGCAATAATCAAAGGAGCAAAAGAAACAAAGAAATGTATATCAAACTACAATGATTTTATCTAAATCAGTTCATAAGAAAATCCTTCTCAAACAGCCAAAATCCAGAACCGAGATGAATAGTTCAAGTACAAGATACACAATCAACGTTTTATAAGATTTATAGAATGAAATTTTAACATAACATGACAACATTTCAACACATTCAAAGAAAAGAATACATTTCACCAAACAAGAAAAGAAAAGAAAAATGATTAAATCCTTCACATTTAACAAGTCAATGTGATCAACCAATAGGGTAGTGATTGCAGCATATATTAATTAAGAAAAGAACTAAGTACTTATTTTGGATTCAATGTGAAGATGATTATCCTCTGAAAATAAGAATTAATGGCCGAAAGTTAGGTGACTATATTCCAAGCAGTCATTCTTCCCTTAGAATGAATCTCCATTTTATCAAGGTCTCTTCTTTTCCTTAGACTGATTTCTATTCAAAGTCATAAGCAGCCTTATTGCAGATAGAGGACTGTCTCAGTTGTCCACTTTCATAAATAAATACACCGTAGCTGACCTTAAGGTAACATCTAATCCGAAAGAAGTGAGCTAAGTTGGTTAGTTTTTCTTTGGAAAGTTTGGGTGATGACTCTTAAACCAAGAGACCACCCAAATGTTGGTCTCTCGCAACGATCCCTAAGTGTATTTTCTTTGTTCCTACAAGATGAGAAACCTCTAGTGCCTTTCAACCGAGAGTTGTTTCCTTCTAGCAATATTTAACAACTTTTCTCCTTCAACGACGAATGGAAATTAAGACAAAACTCAATATTAATAAAGAATACATATACATTTAAATAAGAGGAACTTTAGTAAGAAAACATGTAGTTTCAGAGACCATTCGTAGGTGGGGCACACTGGTATTGCCTGAAAGCTACAAGATAATTGCATCTTGATGGTATTATAAATAAAACAGTAAATATTATTGAAGGAATACAATAGCTTACAAAGTAAATCTCCCATCAGATGGGGAGGTCATCTGAAAGGCTCAACTGGCGCTGACTCTTCTAGAAGAGCAGCAGCTTGAAAACATTCAGCAGCCTCAATAGGTGATACACCTCAGAATTATAAAGTTGACCAAGCTTACGCCACGCAATGTGGTTAGTTCTGTCTAGACGCAGTGCTTCTGTAAAGAAGCTTCTCACAACAGACAATGGGTGACAACCAATCTGTCCAAGAACAGTAGCCATAGAGACCAAGCTTGGGACATGTGTAGGCTCGAGGTCTAATGCTTTAGAATATGCACTCAGAGCTTCTTTCAGGAGGCCCTTGGCTTCATTTAGCTTTCCTGAATTATTATAATTAAGCTTAAATTATATGAATGCCTTGCAAGCTATCCAAATATAATTATCTTAAGCACTTGGGATGTAAAAGTGAAAAGTAACATAAGAACAACCAAAAAAAATAGTGGGAACACTCAGGTAATAACTGATACATAAAACAGCTATGTAGCCCTTGCTGGAAAAAAGGCTAGATAGATCTTGGTTGAAAGACACTGCTAATATGCAATTCTAAAAAGTGCAATCGACCAATTGGTGAAATGGGGTCCATCCCTTATAACCTACTCTTACACTCTTTACAAGATATTACTAGTGAGGATATTTTCAACAGAACAGTCCATGTGTACTTGCATGCAACAAAGGATGCAACCAGGTGTTCATTGCTAGCATGCATCCTACCGAAATTTGAAAACAGGATCGATTTTGAAAACAGGATCTGTTTTATCGGTTAAGCTCATAAGGTAGGAGGTACAGGATACCCAATCAGACACGCACCACACCGCTTTTGACTGTTGGCAAGTCTTGATCCATCCATGACCAATATCCACAAGCATTTAAAATTCTCAATTCGCATATCACCTTTTATTTTAAATCTGTGGAAAGTTTTGGTGTCCTCTCATCAGTCATCTGTCAATGGCTAACAACCAAGTATACAACAATAATAAGATGTAACCATATTAAAGACATATCCAACACACACACACACGCGCACACACACAGGGGCACCTGGTGGATAGATACATATCGATACACAGACATTCGGGTACTTGGTGGACACATATCAGGTACTTCTAAGTGTCCAAGAATTTATAATGCATCTTAACATATCAGACCCACGTCCAAGATTAAAAATGTTAAATCTACCGCAAGGATAATGAGGTTCGTAATTCATTTGATTAGTACATGCACTTACATAATTCCCTGCTTTCTTAATAAAGGATAGAGATTTTCCATGTAACTGTTGGTTTATAGAAAATTAATTAGTTCTAAAACATCAATGTTTTATTTAACCATTTTAGTCTTAAGAATTCACATTATAGCAGCACCAAACCCTTTTGGTGTAAATCATTGTGATCAGCAGCATGCACTCTTTTTCTACATTCAGCTCTGTTAACAGTCATCTCCTTTGTAAAACAACCAAGTATCATGTCCTTTATTACTGCTTCAATCAATGCTCGCTAAAGTATAGTGAAGTCCAAGCTGCTGGTTCAACGATGACCCTAAAAAGTTGGTTCAACGATGACCCTAGTAAGCACACTCATCGATATCCTTTAAATATGTATAAGCCATCTCAACGAGTTATCCTTCATTTCATATCAATTGGAACCATCTCTAACTTCTTACCGATGCAACCATTCATTCACTCGGTTAGTGTTTATTGGCACTCATCCATATCACCTTATCATTCCAACTACAGTCAATTTCTGGACACATTTTATTATGCAACATTCTAGAGAGTATGGTTGGTCGTATAGTAACCTTGTAAAGATTTACTTTCACATCATCGGTATTACCACTAACAAGATAGTTCAGAAGCAATTTACTGTAACCATCCTTTTTTTGACTGTTTGACTCCATGAACATCCTCATCCTCAATCTCAATGTTGTGATGAATAATTGATCCAAGTAAAAAAATGATCATTTTTTTTTTTGCGTCAATGTAAACTATAACTTCTTTTCTCCAAAATTTTGCTAATGTTACATTTCAAATATTCTATTTTGCCCTATTAATTCTAAATCCTTTAAATTCTAAAGCTTCTCTTTAACTCTCTACTTTGGAACATACTCACCCCAAATATGTCAGACAAATTCATCAATAACCAATGCAAATAATTTTGACTTGATATTGATCCTTGGTGTAAACCTATAGTGATAGGGCATTGACCATCATAAATGTATGAAACTACTTATAAGACCATCTGTCAAGCCAATAGATAGCTATCAGCCTTATTCTTTCAATAGAACTTGAAGAGTAGGAAAACATAGTTTGTGACAAAACTTTGATAATAGCCTAGGCTAATAAGTAATAACCCATCAGTCCCTGAAAATTCTGTGAATACAGGATCAACTTGACTAAAGATCAATAGTGCTTGACCTTAGGACGTACCTGACCTGTAAATGAAAACTCCCATGCATGCCCACCTTTATGTGGATCTTGTTGGGCACAGTTAATCATGAGTTCAGAATTCTTCTGACCCCAAGTCCCTGACTCCCTATATATCATAATGGAGCTATTACTTCCATTACAAGGTTGATATGGATTCATCTTAAACTCCTGGCTATCCTTTAGGGGTGTAAATGGATATTTCGCCTCGTATCCACATCCATTTAAGCGAACACAGATAGTAATCATTGGTATTTTCTCCATTTACTATCCACTTATAAACAAAGCTGATGCATATATTATGGTATCCGCTCCACTTCTAATTAATATATTATTATTTATAAATTTATAACTATTATATATAAGTAATAAAATATTATATAAGTGTTTTTTTTTGTAAAATAGTAACTACACTTGTTGAATTTGGTAATCTAAATATCAAATTTGATGAGTTCATATAGAATTTCTCGTTGTTTTCTTAAAACAATTTGTCTTGTGCAGATATTCTGACAGATTTAGAAATTACCTAAATTCGGAAAATATCCCGCGGATACAGACAAGGATATTCACACATCTATTGAATACCAGAAGGGATTTGGATAGTGGATAATATTTTTTAATTTGGATTTGGATATCAGGGTATCTACTCCGTTTACACCCCAACTTTCCTTCTTGCAGCAAAGTAGTAATGGCAGATTCAAGCAATTAACAGCAACTTCTTTTGTGCCATGAAGACTTTCAGAAAACAGACAAAACGTCTCATACATGGCAGTGTCACCAGTTATCCAAAGTTTTAAGGCATAAGTTTCCAGATGTGGCAAAACATCTGGAAACATAATCTTTTCTGGGGCTTTATCATCTATATTAATATTTATTTCAACTGTCGTGTGTCTCTACAGCCTACTAAAACGCTTTATTACTTCAGGCCCACAAAGCATCATTCCAGCCGCTAACAGTTGATCTAATGATCCCAACATTCCTCCTCACCATCTGACTTCCATAATTACTTCCAAGAAAAGGCCTATCTTTCAGATACTGTGATCCCACCCATGTAATTTCCTAAACAAGCAATGGATTTGATTCTCCTGATCTCAATTTCAAAAGAAAATCATCAAGGGGATCAATCTTTTGAGCATGACATTTGGAACCATCAATGCGGAAAGATATAGAAATTCAAACTCCAAACCTAAACTCAACAGGTGTTTAGTTGCACCCAAAAATGACCTCTGTTTTTATAAGCCTTAACTTTCCTATTATGCATCTGTTGATCAAACATTTTGGGTCATGCATTCTAGGTTTCCTCAACATTACAGGAATGCCTAAATTTTGAGAAGAGCATGTCAAAGCTAGAAACTAATAAGTTTAGCACTTCAGCAGATACTCCACTTGTCCAAGAAAATATGAATAAGAAACTCCCTGAAGAGATTTGTAGAAAACCAGCTCGATTATTTGGTTCTTTTTTGTTCACCGGGCAGTGTTGTATGTACACTTGAGACTCTAGTGTGTATATACTTCAAGGTGATATACTAGTGAGTCTATTAATCAAAATTTTCTGTCCTGCATCTTCAAAAGACACCTGGATCTCTCGTATTTCTTTATTACTTTTTTTCATGGTATGGAATCTTGTGAGAATATCTGAAATTCTAGTCTTTTCCGTAAGCAATATGTGATCTATGAAAAATTCAATTTTCATACATGACATTGATATCTCTTTTAAGTATTTCTTCTTATCTGTGCCTTCGTACGTCATGAATGAGCCTCTACGAACCGCGAATCCTAGTGGCCTCCGTATGCTGCAGAGTCGAGTCAAGGTGTAATATGCCTTTTAGTCCCCTGCAAATTTAGTTCAAAAAATTCCCTAGCCCACTACGGATGGGGAGATTTGAACCCACAACATTCCAGGAGGGAAGGAAGTGTCTTTCTGCTTGAGCTATGCTCAGTTGGATCTTTAAATATTTCATATACTCTCAAGTTAATTTGATAAAGAACTTTCAAGAGTATAAAGACTAGAGATGTCATCAAGTCTACCAAGGAAGGCTAAAGTGTGAACCACACTATTCTATATTTTGTGCATAAATCTGAATACAAACCAAACCTAAGTACATGTCACGTATATCTCATCATCATTTTTTTCCTAACTTTTCTATTACAAATTGAGAACTCCTCTCCAAGTTGTTAATCCTGGCACCATAATGCTCATGTGTATGCATATCTCATTATCACTTTTTTCCTAACTTTTCTTCTACGAATTTGAGAACTCTCCAGGTTGTTCATCCTGGCACCATCATAATGCACGTGCGTCTGTGTGTCTGTGTTTGCGTGAGTAAACCATGTCCAAACAATGTAAGATCTCATTTTCTTTTCTTTCTTTTCCTCTTGACCCCCATGATGTGTTGGAAGGTATTTATTTGTGTGGTTCACGTAGTTTCACATGCTGTTCAATTTCATGCTCATGTTAAGATTTCATTAAATGGAAAGCAACATGGGAAGGTACCTGTGGTGTGCCATCCTGAAGCTGAATAAGGACTGATAACCTTCAATTTTGAGATACAATCCTCCGCATCCCTCCACTGCGACATGCTTACATAGACATTAGACAGATCATACCATGTTTCTATTTCAAGGCTTCTATATTCTTTTGAATCTTTTCCTCCCTGTGGCCAGAGTGCACATAGAAGCTAGCATTATATCATAGTAAGAAGATAAACTAGAAAGGTTATTCTAGTGGACTGACAATAATAGAAACGTTAAAGCATAAATTAAGGGAAAAGAATTCCCTGCCCAAAGATTTAAGCTGATTTAAGTTTATACCCATTTAGTTTCTTCTGTAAGTTTATACCCAAAATCTGAAGTCCCATTAATTTTAAACCCATATGCCCCTTTTATCATACGTACACACATTTTGTACAATGTTTTCTTCCAAAACCCGATTATACCCCTGGTAACCCAAAACCAGATCTGCTTTGCAAAAGGGAAAAGAGCAACCAGAGAAAAGAAGTGGACTGTGGGGTAAGGTGGTAGTCGGGGCTGGCAGCGAGGCCTCCACAAGCAGTAGACGGCCACTGTTGCAGTTGTGTCTGGAAGCTGTTGGAACTTGTTTTGATGAAGACATTTGTGAAGCAAATCATTTGGAGCTCTAACACAAGCCAATTTAAGAGTTCTTCATGATCAAGACTTCCCAAGGAGAGTTGCTAATGATATGTTTTGTAATGATTATTTAGCATGTCAAAAGCCTTGATGCACACACACATATCATAGTTTTATAGTCGACTTATAGCCTCTTATAGTCGACTAATCCATTGTGTAGTCGACTTGACCAAATCCCTAGTCGACTAGTCTTGTGTCTCAAATGATCCCAACTCTATGTTTGTCCTGTTAGTCGACTTGACAGAAAACCTAGTCGACTAATAGACCTTTGTAGTCGACTAACCCTTTTCTCTTAGTCGACTAATCCCTGGCCTAGTCGACTTATAAGTTGGTTGTAGTCGACTTGGTTCAGTTGACCAGAAACCTGTCACATGAACTTATCTTGACCTAGTCGACTTATTCCCAATATTAGTCGACTAACCTTTGGAAATTTGCCTAGACTAGTCAACTCAGTGTTTTAAAATGTCGGATATAAGGGAAATGTCGGATGTCGTAATCGAATATCGGATTTCAGATTTCGGAGATATTTCGGGGCCATTTAGTAAATTTCAGACGTCATGACGGATAACAAATATATATCCTAGATGTCTTAAATAATGTAATTTAAAAATTTTTTATCAAGGTAATACATACACAACTTATGCAAAACTACATAAATATATTTAGGATATGTATAATAAACTTAAATATTTAGCATATATTCACTAATCCATTGTTAAAATTTCTCAATTGCTCTAACTTCCAAGACCAATCAACATATTGGGTTTTTCTTAAATGTCGGCCGACATTTCGGGAAAATGTCGGCCGACATATCGGATTTTTCCCGAAATGTCGGCCGACATTTTCTAAAACGCCATTTCAAATGCGGTTGGGGATGTCGTGGCGGTGAAGGCTTGAAAACGAAATGTCGGCCGACATTTCAGAAATGTCGGCCGACATTTCAGAAATGTCGGCCGACATTTCTGAAATGTCGGCCGACATTTAAAACACTGAGTCAACTAACTCAAATGACAAGTCGACTAAAGGCAGTTTCTGACTGTTAGACAGTTTATATTTTCTGGTATTTTCTGCAACGTTCCCCAACGTTTGAACATTCAAATTGCACCTAATAACTACCATAACTAACCCTAGAGTGCAGCTATAAATAGGGTTGTTAATCTAAGGCAAAGATACCAAGCCAAATCTTCAGTTTTCTGACCACAAAATTCTGCCAATATTCTGGTTTCCTGAAAACTGTTCCCACTTCAATTTCTTCACCAATTCCTAATCCTAAGTGAAGATATCTGAAGTTTCTCCTATACTAGCCCTTGTCCACGATCACATATTGTACCAAGGCTTATAGGAAAGGTTGTAATTACTCAAAGGAATCATTGTACAAGAGCGTCTTCTTGGTGTAGAAGAGAGGTTGTACAAGTGGTGTTTGTTCTCTTGGTTGTAAGAGAAGTTGTATACATTTGGCAAAGGGGATTTGTCAAGTGGTGTGCAAGGTGTTAATTTTGGTGTACAAAGTCAAGGATAAAGAAAAATCTCAAGCGGGAGGCTTGGGGACTGGATGTAGGTCATAAAGACCGAATCAGGATAAATCACACGTGTTTGCGATTGTTAACTTTTCTGTGATTTGTTTTTCTTTATTTGCAAGTACGATTATTTCCTTTATACTAATATTCTTGTGAGTGTTGACTTCGTATATTAGATCCACATTTACCATCATCTCGGGACCAACAATTGGTATCAGAGCCCGGCCCGACATACAAGCCCTGCATACCCAGTCAACAACATACAAGGATGGCAACGGAGTTCCCTTCGTCACAATTCAAAGAAAGACATTCTACACAACGTCCACCGCTATTTGAAGGATCCAACTACAACTATTGGAAGTGTAGAATGAAGATCTACTTGCAATCGCTCAACTACGAACTTTGGAACATTGTAGAAGCACCGTACACCAAACCGGCTACTCACTACAACGCTTGGAGTGATGATCAAAAGAGGAATGCGAACCTTGACGCCAAAGCGATGAATGCTCTATTCTGTGCCTTAACTAAAGAAGAGTTCAATCGTGTGTCAACAGCCACTTCTGCAAATCAAATATGGCATACTCTTCAGGTAACACACGAAGGCACAAGTAAAGTTAAAGAATCTAAGATTTCTGTTCTTGTCCACAGGTTTGAACTATTCAAAATGGAGGAGAATGAAACCATCTCAGAAATGGTTACACGATTCACCGACATTACCAATTCCTTAGCATCCCTTGGAAAGGAATACACACAAGTCGAAAAAGTTCGCAAGATCCTTCGTGCACTCACATCGGATTGGGAGAAGAAGACAACCGCAATCGAAGAAGCGAATGATCTCTCAACAATGTCGTTAGAAAACCTTATTAGTAATCTAATGGCATATGAAGTGCAACTCGAAGAAAGAAAGGATGAACAACAACCTCGCTCAAAGAAGAAAGAACTTGCCTTCCATGCATCCTCAGACACAGACAATTCATATGACGATGAAGAGGAGATGGCAATGCTTTCAAGGAAATTCAGGAGATTTCTTAAGCAAGGTAAATTTAAATGCTTTAATTGCAATAAAACAGGTCATATGAAGAAGGATTGCCCTTTGCTCAAAAATAAAGATAAATTCAAGAGCAAAAAGTTCAGAAAGAAGAAAGACTACGAAGCATCATGGGAAAACAGTGATTCCTCTTCCTCTGACGAAGAAGAAACCACTGAACATGTCAACCTCTGTTACATGGCGCTAGAAGAAGATGAGGTATCATATACTGAACTTTTAGATGCATTCCATGAACTATTCAATGATCTAAAGAATGAAAAAATGAAAAATAAAGTTTTATCAAAGGAAAATGAAAATCTTTTAAAAGAAAATTCATGTTATGCTTTACAAGTTTCTTCTATAAACTCTCAAAAAGATGAGTTTGAAAAAGTAATATCATCTTTGAAAAAGGATAATGAGAAGTTTATAAAAGAAAATATTTTTCTTAAAAGGAAACTGTGTCTTTGAATGAAAGGATTTCTGTATTAGATAAAGACATCAGTTTTCAAAATGAAATATGAAGAAATTTTGAAAAATGTGACTAAGTTTAATTAAGGAAAAGAAAAATTGAATGATTTGTTATCTTATCAAAAGTTGTCACATAATCATTATGGTCTTGGATTTGTTGAAAAATCTTCATATGTTAGTAATCCATATAATTCCTTTGTAAAAGAAAGTCTAATAAAAGAAGGAAGAATAAGTTTATATGGATTCCTAAGAATGTAAGCATTTTGATAAAAATACCTATATTGCATCATACATACATGATATATGTAATTCATGCAATTATGTGTATATTAACAGGTGAAAACCAAATTCAAATTGGGTTTGGTCTCCTAAAGGTTAATGTTTACTCTTATGATTGGTACCATCTAACGTCTATCTTTCAGGTACCATATAAGAAGTTGATGAGAACATATATATATACATTTTATGATATATTTGTTGCAGGGGGAGAACAAAGTATTTCTATATTTGTTATAACCCATTTTCTGCAGGGGGAGAAAATATAACTTATTTTCTACAGGGGGAGCATTTGTGCACACAAAGTGTCATCATCAAAAAGGGGGAGAATGTTGGAACTTGTTTTGATGAAGACATTTGTGAAGCAAATCATTTGGAGCTCTAACACAAGCCAATTTAAGAGTTCTTCATGATCAAGACTTCCCAAGGAGAGTTGCTAATGATATGTTTTGTAATGAGTATTTAGCATGTCAAAAGCCTGATGCACACACACATATCATAATTTTATAGTCGACTTATAGCCTCTTATAGTCGACTAATCCATTGTGTAGTCGACTTGACCAAATCCCTAGTCGACTAGTCTTGTGTCTCAAATGATCCCAACTCTATGTTTGTCCTGTTAGTCGACTTGACAGAAAACCTAGTCGACTAATATGCCTTTGTAGTCGACTAACCCTTTTCTCTTAGTCGACTAATCCCTGGCCTGGTCGACTTATAAGTTGGTTGTAGTCGACTTGGTTCAGTTAACCAGAAACCTGTCACATGAACTTATCTTGACCTAGTCGACTTATACCCAATATTAGTCGACTAACCTTTGGAAATTTGCCTAGACTAGTCGACTAACTCAAATGGCAAGTCGACTATAGGCAGTTTCTGACTGTTGGACAGTTTCAATTTTTTGGTATTTTTTGCAACGTTCCCCAACGTTTGAACATTCAAATTGCACCTAATAACTACCCTAACTAACCCTAGAGTGCAGCTATAAATAGGGTTGTTAATCTAAGGCAAAGATACCAATCCAAATCTTCAGTTTTCTGACCATAAAATTCTGCCAATATTCTGGTTTCCTGAAAACTGTTCCCACTTCAATTTCTTCACCAATTCCTAATCCTAAGTAAAGATATCTGAAGTTTCTCCTATACTAGCCCTTGTCCACGATCACATATTGTACCAAGGCTTATAGGAAAGGTTGTAATTACTCAAAGGAATCATTGTACAAGAGCGTCTTCTTGGTGTAGAAGAGAGATTGTACAAGGTGGTGTTTGTTCTCTTGGTTGTAAGAGAAGTTGTACACATTTGGCAAAGGGGATTTGTCAAGTGGTGTGCAAGGTGCTGATTTGGGTGTACAAAGTCAAGGATAAAGGAAAATCTCGAGCGGGAGGCTTGGGGACTGGATGTAGGTCATAAGGACCGAACCAGGATAAATCACACGTGTTTGCGATTGTTAACTTTTCTGTGATTTGTTTTTCTTTATTTGCAAGTACGATTATTTCCTTTATACTAATATTCTTGTGAGTGTTGACTTCGTATATTAGATCCACATTTACCATCATCTCGGGACCAACAGAAGCAAGCATCGCACGCAGACACCTCACTGCGGGGAGCGCTGACGGATGACGCCGTCAGGAGCGCTCAGAGACCTTGCGACCAAGGGGCGAACGATTCAATTATGAATGAATTGATGTCTTCTTGTTGATGGGGCGTTTTTTTGAGTTTCAGGTAGTGAATCTTTGCTAAGTAATCATATCAAATATAGATGTGGACAGTGCTTGCTTGGAATGATTCTATTTTCCCCAAATGCTCCTGCTGACTATTTTAATTAAATATTTCAACTAAAATGTTAAGAAATTTAGTAAATTGAGTCTAGCAATTTTTTTCTTGTGGGTTTTCTCTTGTACAGCATATTGATTTTGTCCTTTAGAGAATATTGAAATTTTACAGTATGAGGGTTTTTTTTTTAACTTGTTTATACATTTGTGTTTCAGAAAAGTAAGCTGCAGGGAATTTTGCCTCCCACTTTCTCAAAATTTCTCATATCATCTTAACCGGTTGGTTTCCTCTCATTTGAAAGCTGGTGTTTATATTTTTGGTTTGTGAGATTTCTCTTATCACTTGGGGAACAATATCCTCTACATGAATGGAAAGGAAAGAGAAGAGATGGAAAAGTACCAAGAGGATGTGAAAAAAAAAGAAAGAAAAGAAAAGTTTTTTATGCGAATATATATTAATTACCATGAATTATAATATAAATATTTGTAATCATTGTGTTTTGATTAAATGACATTTATAATACTATAGTATTTTTGGCGTAATTACATAACTAATTTTGACTTGCTATAATATGCTTGTGTTAAATATAATGTTGTATATTGGTGTACAATACGCTGTAATTGGATATTATATTCTATATCGGTACATACATAATATGCTATAGCCAGGTATAATATGTTATTCTTGCGTATAATATGCTATAATAGTGTAAAATATGCTATAGTAGGGTTTAATATGCTATGCGGACTAAATAATTAATTTTGGATTTATGTTTTTAGTTTGATCTAAGAGAACGAGTTTGGGGTTTGAATATGAAATTATTGCTAATAATGTCATATTTGTTTCTAATAACAATATATTATACCAATATAGCAAACAATAACATATTTGTTTCAACTATAAAATGTCATTAAAAAAACAGCTTATTTATTCCAACTAGCATATTATGTCCAACTATAGCATTTTACATAGCATATGTTTTCTATATATAGCATATTTTGCTTATAATTGTATACTCCTATCACGTATAGCATATTATTACTGATAACACCATATTTGTTTCAAATATAGCATATTCTACTTAAAATCGCTGAAGCGACAAATCACGATCTTTTATTTTTCATTAACTATTTTATGAATTATTTATTTAAAAATTAATTATTATATTCTAAAAATGATAAAGTGTTGTACTAAACTATTGTTATATTATTAAAAATAATATATTAATAATTATTTAAATAATATAATAATTGAAATAATTTAAAAACTATGCTTACATACATATATTTCTTTTCTATTTTCTAATATAAAATATTCTTGTCTTTTTAATTTTCATATATTTTTTAAAATACTTTTAAAAAAGTAATTTAGTTTCAAATTTACTTCTATGCCCAAGATAAAATGGTCATTTTGACTTTGAACAATACCACTGACGTGGGCATAAAATTAATTCCGGCTCAAATTTTGGTCACGAAATTCTTTTTCCCATAAATTAATGATTATTTCTGAGATTAAAGGCTATTGTTTAGTATCAAATAAATGGTAAACACCATACATGAAGATAATACATAAATATTTAAATGCACCATCTCTAGCTCTGGTATGCTCTTCAAGAAAATTTGAAATTTTCAGCAACAACAACTAAGGCATTTGTCCCAAGTATTTGAAATTTTCAGCAGTGATTTTAAAAAAGAAAAATCAACCAGCGCAATCTAACCTTTGAAGATTTCATTCCAACATTGAAGCTTTTTGTTCTCAGTTGAATAACAGCAATAAGATCTTTATACGTCTCATTGCATTCTTCAGTTTCCCTTGCGCAATTTGAATTTTGGCTTTAGTTCGCAATAGTTCTCCCTGGTTCCATTTTCCAGTCTGATCCAAAGCAGCATTAACAATAGACTCAGCATCAATAACTCTCTCTGTGCTGACAATATTCTAGCCAATAGAATCCATCCCTTAACATTTGATTGACCTTCCATTTTCAGCAGTTTCTTAGCATATCGAAGTGCTGCCTCCAACTTCCTCTGCTCAGCATTTTCTACGCTGAGATTATATATGATTTTACAGTCTTTTCCTTGCATCATTTGATCAGCCTTTTCAAGAACTTCAAGTGCCTCGCGCTGTCTTGAATCTTTCTCTGAATCTGAGGCAGAAAATTTACTCTGAGCTGAAAGAGAGACACCTAATAAGCAATTGGCAACACATTGCATTTGAGCACATCTTCCTTGTAAATTAGCAAGTGCCTTGCACGAGAAGGAGACACCTTCTTCTCCATAAGGACCAACCTCTCCACAAACCTTCGCAGCTAGTAATAGTGCTTTAACACAATTTGGATCCTCGCGCGCACTTAATATCTTTTTCAGAAGATTCAAAGCAGTTAGTTCATCACCATGTCCTAGTAACATAGTGCAAGAGTGTAGTAACGTTCTTTTCTCTCCATGACACCAGGAAGCAATTCCTCAATTTGATTAGCTAAAGCTTCCAGTTGTCCTGATACAGATAATGCAAAAGTGAGGTGATCAATAATAGATGGGTCCCACTTGACCCTCTTGAGAGCAAACTTTCTCAAAAGGATCATTAATAGAAGGATAGCCTCTTCTACATTGTTTCTAGGTGTGAAGGAACCATCCATCTGAGAACGGAGATTTGGTGGACTTGCATCACAGCCACTATAAAGAAGAAAAATAGCAAATTCTTTTTGTATCTTTGCAAGAGTCTCTGCATCAAGGTTCCAGCGATTAAGAAGAGCCCGCCTATACGATAAGATGGCTTCCTGAGAAATCCAGCTACTTTCCACAACTCTGGCAGCAATTCAACAGCCTTGCATAGTGTATCTTGCAACTTATCAGTACCAAAATTTTTCGGAAGGCCCTCAGGTAATGCGGATTCTACAGTGTCCAGAATGGAGCTGCATGATTGAGCAGCTTCTGCAAAACCCAATGGTGTCAGATTACCCATGCATTACAATGTAGCCAGTGATTTATAAAGTTAGAGGATATCTAGATTCATTAACGACATTGATAAGTTATAAAGCTATAAAAATGCAATAAGCACATAATATTTGAATATGAGGTAAAATCTCACATCTGATGTGATCTTCTATAAGACATCACAAGAAAATGGCAGATTGTCTTTGACTCAGATATTACAGTTTTTCCCCTAACAATTTTAGCTTATATTCTAGACTATATAAAGGATACTATGACGGGCCGATGTCAGGAAAGGATTGATAGGATTTTGTGGCCATCTGATGTTCTGAGTAAGCAATGTTTATAGTATGTAATCAGTACAATATTCATGATCATTTTCAATATATTATGCTTCTAATTTAAAATTGAATTGCAATATTTTCTCTAAAAGTGATTTAATATAGCAGCATATCTTATGATTTACATTTACATTACATAAAAAATTACAACATAATAAAATCAATATTTTTCCAAGTCAACATAAATAAATAAAATGTAACAATATTCTGCAATAGACATAAGCAGTGTTCCTTTCAGAATATCATCAATTTGTCTCCCTGGCTTTAACTCAGATTATTAGCGGAAAATTTATCATTTTCCCTTCTTCTAGAATTTTAGCCCAGAATCAGAGCGTGGCTTCTTTGTCTCACAAGCTTAAACTATATGATTGATAAATAAAAGTTTCATACCTACCATGGACCTTCTAGGATTTAGAACATGCACCACCCTTGTCCATAGTTGCCTTGGCCACATGGATGTCAGGTTGAAATGGACCATAGAATTTTCTTCAATCTTTCATGAGGCATAATGCTCCATAACCAACCCATTTAATGAAAAAAATCTAAGAGGTTGATGTTGATGATATGATCAGCATGAGCACAGGCCATTTTACAGGAAACAAATATGAGATCTATAAACAAGGACTTGTTACTTTAATCACAATTTATAAAACTACAAAATATGCCTCATTTCATATAAAGACATAGGCAAATTACAATCAAGAGCATGATCTTTTGCATGCATCTTTTTGTGCCATTATTCCATATAGTTTTTTTCTAAAGCATCTAGCACTTCCTGGTGCTGTTGTTCATTTGTATCCTGAAGCAATAATCCACTAATGTAATGGTTAAAACAATGAAAACACAACACATGGTACTCCCTTGTACAGTATCTACAGAGCAATTCGCTTAAAACAAGCAGATTTGGAGCTCTGAGGAGCATAATTTATACAGGCTATATCCAAATTGATTTGAAAGGCTGAAGATGTAATTAAGCACCAAAGAAGGAACCAGTTAGTTCTAGCGGGAAAACACTAGAATTTTTCTAACATGCATTCACAGTGACAGGTATGTACGACTATGAGTGCCTCAGTTTTCCTTGACAGTGAAATTTAAAGAAACAGATGGCTCGAATAAAATTATGGTCATCCACATGATTAGCTTGTTTCATGTGTTTGTACATATCTATCTTCTTTTTATCAACAAATTAGATCACAGGAAAGAAGCAGCTCTCTTCACCCCTTATCAAGACCCAAGCCATCTATGCCTCCACCTCACCCCAACATTAGAAACTGTTATATTCACATCTTAAACTAAAAGACAAAAAGGCTTCTTAAGATAGGAAGCTTCCCCTGTCCTATATATGCCATAAAACAGATTTCTGTAAAGGAGTAAATAGAATCTTCAGAGTGCTGAAAAGTCCCCAACGATTGGGCTGTTTAAGATTTTTCTTCGTGAATAGTACATAGCCTGGTGCAATCCATAATCTCTTGCCCACTGCAGAGACGTTTTGCCACTGTTCTGCAGTGGAACTCACAGGCTGTTCTAAGATTAATCACAAAAAATAAGTAGCAAGCTTCCAGGCGCACAGTCTCCACTTAGAAATTATTAAAAATCATCATCAGAAACAAAATTCGTTTGTTGCAATGTAAAAATTAGCCTTGTCAAAAATACTCAGACAGGCATTATGAAATAAGAACAGTCTTCCTATCGGTTGTATTCAGGACAATATTATATTTCATTTCAGTGATCCTAGAAATATTCAATTGGTAGAAACTTCCTATAAACATATAGCACAGTCCTCACCTAAATAAATAAATATGAAAATAAGGCCCATAAGAAAAACTCAACATACATGTGCCTATTTACTTGGTTAAATATATATTTAGACATACCTTTAAACCTTCCAAGGTCATGCAGTGCTCTTGCTTTGAGAAATACTGCCTCAACAAGTAAACTAACAGCATGAATTGACATTGGGGGTGTATCCCAGTGTGAACGTAACTTGTGACGTGCTGCTTTCTTAGAGATAGAGATTTTAATCTTAGAAGCAATTGCACCGATATCTATTCCATCAAATACACGAAGTGCAGCTTCTACATTCCCCCTCTGATATTCTAGCCTTCCAAGCAATGCCCGTGCTTCCTGCAAAAGATAAAGATTTCTGAGTCAATGATAGTGCAGTTAATAGAGCTGAAATTATGGATTCATTCTAGATGTTGATGTGCACACAACAAGATTACGTATAAGCTAGGTTGCACAGTACGAATACGAGTATCAGGTATGATATGGATGGGCGTAGATATGCAAAAAAATTGAAGGAAAAAAAACACGGACACAGATAAGTCGTGGATATGACAACTAAGAAATATTATTTATATAATTAAATACGTAATTATGATATTTTATATTTTAAATCATACGGCAAAAAGTGTTGGAGGAATTTTGGAATAAGTTCCAAGTGGAAAAGTATAATTTTAGAGGGTTGTGCTGTTAAAATCATTTCCACTGACTTATTTCACTTATATCAAATTCATTAGATGGAGAGACTAATCAATTTTAATTGAATATATGAATCTTGGAGAAAGCTATAAAGCCTTTTCACATCTTATAGTTGTTTTAAACGGGTATTTGTTGAATTCATATAGAAGTATCCAACAAAAATCATATCAGATATGAATCTGATACAGGTACTTAACCTATTTTGAAGAATTGATGCATCATAGTGCATAAATATGATGAGAATCATATTGTCGATATGATGAGAATCATATAGTTGTCCGATACTTTGTACGTGCAGAAGTGGCATAAGTCCCTTGCATTTGTACGAAGTTAGATTTGAGTCCTCTTCTTTTCTTTTTCTTTTTTTTCTTTTTTCTTTTTTTTCCCTTTTTCCTTTTCTTTTTGAGTACCAATACTACTGCATCAATAAGGAGGTTGATTACACTTTATAAATGCTATCCTCAATATAAATCATACATGATTAATGCTCCGTATAGGATGCAATTCTTTTAGAAACCGTGTGTATTTTGGACATAAGAAACAAAAACAATCAAAAAGAAGTGAGAGAAAAATATGTCAATGACTAAGGGTTTAGTATAACAATTACAGCCAAAGAATGAATGAAAGATCTAAAAAAACAAACATTGACAAAAATGCATGTCAGGTTCTTCATAAAATCAACATACCTAGGGCACAAACCTAGATGACTAATTAGACATAAGATTCCAAACTAAATTACAATCATGAAACCAAATTTCAAGTAATCAAGTTGAGTGAAGTAGAGGAGGTGCTCTCACATTTACCACATTGTGCAAACACACTGACAAGCTAACATGCTATGTGATTAGCTATGTGATAACATAGCCACAACAGCAATGGTAACAATAGCCTCAAATTTTACTGCAAAATCTTAAATTCTTAACTGCCCTATTAGTTTCTAATTTGTGAATAAAAATTCTTCGGAGTTCATTACCGCTTTGTGGAGTTCATTACCGCTTTGTTAAATGCAAAACTACCAAGGTAACAAGTATATCAAAGAAAGAGTAACCTCGTGATTCAGGCAACCGCCCTCGCGTAGAGAAGATTCAGCTTCTTCAATATTACCCGTATCAATTTTCTGCTCACCCTCACCAGTTTGAGAAGAATACCCACTAATTGAGCAGTCTTTGGTAGCTAAAGAATCAGATGAACGAACCATCTGATCTGCATTCAACTGTTCTCCAGAACACAAGCACTTCATCTTTATCTTTTTCAGAACAGATCTATTGAATTTCCACCCTTCTATCCATTTTCTTATCTTTCTCGGTTTTCATCACAAAGAAGTTTCTGTCAATCACTGTCACTCATGATTCACAAGAATCTGGAAACAAGTAATGATACGAGTTAGCATAGTCATGAACTGCAATAAATTGGCCGTGGCAATCAAACCAAATGCAAATTCAGAAGAAATAACATCAAACGCTCAATGAAATTACACTGTTTGACATCACAAGCAAAGAGACTTGTTCAAGAAGAAAGCTAACAACTAAAGCAAAGTATATAAAGTAAAAAGACAAACATCAACTTTTCAGCAAACCAAAGATCCCAGATGTACAAAATTAACCCCTTTAGTAGCCCTAAACTAACTAAAACGGACATCTCAGCAATTATATTAAAAAATTCAGAACAAATCATTGTTCAATCGAGTTTTCATTCTAATAAAAATCCCCGCTATACACGAGATCCTTCAACGAAAAATAGGTATCAGGCTTTAAAACAAAAGTGAAAAAACTTTAAATTTCTAATTAAATAGATAAAACACGAACCTTTATACCCTAAAACATCCATCAGAAATGGCGCCACACAGAGAAACCCACCATTGTTTCCATGCCAAAAAAATTCCACGACTAAAAAAAACCCAACTCAAATCTTTCAGAAGCCCTGGCCCTTAAAACCCTAGAAGAAGGACAACAATAAAGGACAATTGGCCAGATTCCACCCGGATTAAGCCCCACCAAGATAGGGAACTGTAACCTCTCCCTCACCAGCACAATTAATGACGCATCCGAAGCCAAATTTACAGATTGCAGAAGAAGGCAAAATTGGGTCGGCATTAAAGATGGTACCTCTCTCTCACGAGGCTGATAAATTCCACCGACCCATTTTCGCCAATTCGCTCGACTAACAAAACCCCATAATCATAATTTGATCTTGCGATCTCTTTGATCCGATCGTTTCGGATTTATAAATTTGAAGAACAAATAGTCGGGATTTGTATCTTGCAGATGCAGCGACGATGGGGAGTTTGAAAGTTGAGAGAGGTTGAAAAAGGAATTTACGTGGAGATTATGAAAAAGTCGTAACGTGAGCACTGAGGACCAAGAGTGGACAAAATTAAAAATTAAAAATAACAATTAATAACTAGTACACCGACATTTGTCAAACCAACCCATTACAAGAAAAGGAAAAAGAAAGAATGACGGAGAGTGAGAGAGGAGAAAAGAACGGTGACCACAAACGGAAAAAGTTTTTATATGAATCATTGAAAAAATATTTAATTTTAAAAGAAAGGGGGGTAAAAAGATAAAGTGATTAAATAATAATTTTGTGTGGACTTAGGTTGAGAGCATGGCATTTTCTTCTAATGCTTTTATATTGTAACAGTCAAAATTTAACCCTCTCTAGGACAATGACACGCGTCCAAACTATCAAGAGCTTCTGCTAAGAAATCTAACTGTGACGAATTTTTCTGCATGCGATCCCAATAAATCTGTGTCATTGAACGCGGTCGTGACAACAAGTCAACATGTACAAATTGTACAGTTATGAAGATCTTGCCCATGTCCATCTATCGCATGTCAACAGCTCAGTCGAGTATAAGAAAATCTCATCCTCAAACGAAGAGGGAACTCAACCCTTGATATTAAAGGTGCCGAGTTCTGAAAGAAACAACACTCATCTTCCAGATCCTATAATCCTTATAGTTTGAGAATTATAGTGAAGTTCCTCCTCCTCTCTATTGTTTCTCCCCAATTAAAGGTTTCCACATAAAAGTTTGTGTGTCCTCTCTTTTTGCGTGTGCCTTATCTGCGTACACTATCCCATCCCCACACTCTATTGCTTGTGGTGAGGATAGATCGTCCAATCACTTATGACGGAAAATCACCACTACAAACGGGTGCTTTCATTGAGATATAAGTCCACACTAAAGATCTCCCTCCCATCCAAAGCAAAATCTTCCTCAAAAACCCTCTTTCATAGCGCCGATGGCCCTAAAAAAGCAAATTGTCACCCTTAACGGTGCCACGTTAAAAGGCAAGGCCATCAGTACCATGAAAGTACACCTAGAGGGGGGTGAATAGGTGTAAAGCTAATCTATGACAAATAATGCGGAATTACAAACTAATTGCAACACACTTAGTGTAACCAGAGAGTATAGCCGAATTCCCGGTGAAGGGCTCTGCACTAACTCCTCTTGATTCCTCAGAATAAGAGTTGAGGTGCTATATGAAGCTCTCTTGGTTAACACAAGTATGACACACACAATCAAACACAAGCATATATATGATATGGCAATATGATGCAAATGCACAATGTAAGAGAGAGAGTTAGAGAAAGTGGATCAATCGCTAACACCGAGATATGTTTCGAGATTCGAGCACACAGCTCTACGTCCCCACCTTCACACAGAAGGATTTCTACTAACTCGTCCACACAGGACTTCCCACACAGGGAAACCTCCACTGAGGATTTAGGCAAATACAATTTGGGAGTACACACTCCTCTCTCCAACAATACAACCTCTCGCTAGAGGCAAGGCACAAAACAAATCACCTCTATACTTAGAGGGATAGGCACTTAGCCAAACAAAGATCACCTCACACTAGAGAGATTCCAACATAACCTCCACTATCACCTCTCACTAGAGGGATATCACAAATCAAGGAGGTTTACAACTTGGTGGTCTCTTTTAACCACAACCAATTTTCCTACAAAAATAAAGATCTTATAGATAGGATAGAATGATAAGCTCAAGTGTGAGAAATAAAGAGTTTGGAAATCAAAACATAAAGAAAAACTCTTAGGAAAACTTCTAGAATAGATATGAAATGAAGATCAAAAACAATCCCAAAGACTTCTCCTTTTCTTGATTTTTCCAACCCTTTAAAACAGATAAAGATAAAATCTTTTGGCTTAAAAAAACTCTTTTGAAAACTTGTATTAACACTTGAAAAGATGAAAATTTTTGGCTCTTAAAATTCTTATTCAAACAACCAAGAAATGGGGTATTTATACCCTCATTTCAAATCTGCCCGTTGGCAGCTGAAAAGGGCCAATTTGCCCTTCCGGTCGACCGGCCAACGGTCAATTTTTTGACCGTTGAGCCTACCGGTCGACCACCCTGTCGACTGGAACTGGATACAGATAGCAACGGCTCTCTGGCTGGTCGACCGCCCGGTCGACCGAAGTCGGATACAGAGAGCAGAGCTCTCTGCCGGTCGACCGGGTCGGTCGACCGGGGCCTTTTCCAGAGAGCAGAGGCTCTATGGTGGTCGACCGAGTCCGTCGACCGGCCCACCAGCCTGGCTGCGTGCACGTCCTGTGCACGTTGGCCGACCGGCCTGGGTCGACCGGCCACTGCTACGGTCGACCGGTCCGGTCGACCGGCAGTCAGCCAATCCAGCCAATATAAGACTTAAAAACTTGGGTTTTTATCATTGATTAAATCCTATAAAAACACATAAATTTCACAAAAATCTGTTCTTATTATATCTTTGAAATACAAATATGTGTGACAAAGATTCAACACATATTTCAAACTATTTGAACCATTTTTGTGAAATTGAAAATTTGTCTTAAACAAAAACCGTATTTTCCAGATGAAAAACCGTTTTCTCCAAAAACTCATGTAAATACAAAAACATGATATTTAAACAACTTTGAAGCATATTGTATATGGATAGAATCCAATATACATGTAAAGAATTATATCTATGCTTTTGACATTAAATCCAAAATAAGTTTTATTTAAATACAAAACTCCAAATACATGAATAGCTTATCAAAAAGTTTTTCTATATAGATGAAGCATAGATGTATATAGATCAAATCTAATATACATTAAACCATGTAAACTTGTTTTGATTCTATCTATTCATGAAAACCAAACATGAAACTTTTGTGTGTGTAGTGAACTTGAGCATATCACGCTATCTAGTCTTTAACACAAGATCTAAACAAAATCTTAAACTAAAACAAACCGAAGTCTTCTTGTAGAACGCCGTCTCCAAGTCGACTCGATCCAAACACGATTCACCGAGCTTGACTCCAACCGAGTTCTAGATGTGAACTTGACACTCGAGCTCTTGAATCACCATGTAAAAGCTCAAAATACCTTTGTTGCAGCTAATCACCTACTAATATCTTGGTTAAATATCTGAAACTAAATATCACAAGATTATTAGTAAACTATAACTACATGAGTTAATCATCATCAAAACTAGAGTGAAGGGCCTCTGGACCAACAATCTCCTCTTTTTTGATGATGACAAAACTCATGGAGTTATATATGCATGGATTAAAGTTAAGCTTCAAGGAAGCTCCCCCTTAACTCATGCATAGCAATAAACAATAAAATATTCAATTAATACTATAAAAAGTAAACATGCTCTTGATACCAAATTTTTAAATAAACATGTTCTTAAAAAAATGTTGCTCTTGATACCAATAAAAATTCTTAAAAAAATGTTGCTCGTGATACCAATAAAAACTCCAATAAGAACTCTTGATACCAAAAAAATATATCAAAATATGCTCTTGATACCAATAAAAATAACAAAACAATATGCTCTTGATACCAATATCAACAAAACACAAATAAAACAAATTGCTTTTAAATTGCTTTTAAATAAACATGCATATATACTAAAATACTTCTCCCCCTTTTTGTCAATCATCAACAAAGGGGTTAAAGTAAACAAAACAATGTTCTCCCCTTTTTGTCCGAAACAAAAATCAACAAAGGGGTGAAATCAAATCAACAAATAAAGAGATATATGTGATATACATTCATGAAGAGGAGAGACGTGAAGTTAACTCTCCCAACATACATGCATTTATATGAAAAGAGATGACTGAACCCTAACCATATAAAGCATAATATGCAATGTATAAAAGGAGATGTGAAGCTCCCTTTATACACGTGTACTACATACCAAAGAAAGGTCAATGACTTTAATATGACATACACTCAACATGAATCTATATATATAGAGAAGATGTTAAGCTTCCCTTGCATATAAGCAATACAAATCAAAATATTATGATACCCAATTGAAAAATATATCAATTTAGCATGAAGGTATACATAGAAACATCATGATACCAATTTATGATACCAATTGAAAATAACAAAACATATTGAATAAACCACCAAAAATTTTGATATCAATTGAAAGATATAATATATAGGCAATCTTGATACCAAATGAAAAAATTAGTACCAATTGAAAATATTTTACACTTGGATACCAATTTGAAAAACATAACCAAACTTTTTTGTTAAACACTAAACTCATTTTGCAATAAAGATACAAATAGAGAATAATGTCAATTTAATATTTTTGATACCAATATTGAAAATGAAACATATATCAATTGAAATAATTTTCATTAGGAGCGTATGATACCAAATAAAAATCAATATTATTTTTCAATTATTTTTCATCATAAAGTGTGGGAGTAAAAATCAATACCAATTGTAAACAAAATCAATTAAAAGGTAAAACATGAATTTTCTCCCCCTTTATGAAATACCAATGAAAACGACGCATAAGCTTGTATAGGATACCAATTTAAAATAATTGTCATTAAGGATAAAATCAAGCTTAGCATAACATGGTTTGTGCTTTAGGATACAAAGATATAATAAGAACAATCAAAAAACATATATATGTATGAAAAAAATTAAATATCAATAGAAATTGATATTATTTGAAGTTAAAGTATACATATATAGAAACAAATATGAGTATACAAGATAAATGTCAATTGTGATACCAATTGAAAACACAATAATGAACAAGTGTATAACTCATACTCCCCCACCACCTATTTCATGCACATGTTTAAATAGATTTCAATATTGAGCATATAAGGCATGGTCTCCCCACCAACCGCCCTTTGAAGGGTAGGAGTTTTCAAAAATAAGTTTGAAAATAATTATAACAAGTTTGAAAACTCTACCATAATGAAGAATACGAACTAGTTTTATGAAAACTTGTAAACTAGTACGAAATCCTTCAAGTAAGGAATAAAACAAGAATATATTCCATAAAATATGAAAATCACATGATCATCAAACACTCAAAGGTCTATAAGCACATATTGTCTCATGAAACAAATCATGAGTAAACAAGAATGATGTGAGTGTATAAGTATAATAAGAAAGATAGTCATGGAAATAGGTAATAAGCTTGATGTGAAATTCCTTTATAAACAAAACATGAAAATCATTAAAAATTTAATTTTCAACAAAATAATACAACTTCAAGGTATATGTATGATTTGTACAAACTAGCATATACATACATATCCAAATATAAACGAGTCCACAAAGGTATATGCATGAAGACAAGTGGCTCAAGGATGTATATGTATAACTATTAGTTTAGACAAAATAGACATATACATGAAGTTTAAACATAAACATGAAAAACATGTAACAAAATGGGAATACAAGTCAAAATGTATGAATCATCAAAACTAGGTTATACTAGTACATCTAATGGATACAAATGAGCGTTTAGACACAAACATATAATAATCTATTTGTGGCTCACTAGTTGTACAAGTATATACTCAAGTTTTAATGAAAACTAACATCTAAACATGTAATCAAAACATGAAGCTCAAAACAAACATAAATCAACATGATCATTATGTAAATGCACATGTCTTAGATCTATGATATACATGATAGCTAAACAAATGTGAGAACACAAAAGTATAGTTCCATATAAACATGGTGTATCTCAAATACTATACATGTATGTTACTAATCTAAATATCATGACATTTAACATAGTAATCAAAACATGCTATAGATCAATGACATGAAAGCATGTAAACATAAAAGAGGAGTTAAGAGATCGTTACCAAAACCATAAGGGCACATCTCTATGTCTCCAAACTAAGGTGGTCCTCCCACCAAACTCCCCTTGAAAGTGATGCATCCAAAATAGTCATCTTTAGGCTCGGAACGCATCCACCTCAAGGCACCATCACTCTCACGTCATGTGAGAGCCCACACCTACATCAAATAAAATAGGAGTGGTCTTTGGTACCCATACTCTTCTGGGTCCATGGGGGTTAGCTCCTTTCCTAACCCAAACAAACTTATTTGCTAAATTTGAATCATTTATCTTATCATAACAAAATTTAGCAAGGTGGCTCTTACGTTCACAATGTGTACATGTGTACACATGAGCATACAAAGTGTTATGAGTGTGGCCGTGAGGAGTATGTGTATGACGTGGTTTGTGTGCATGCATAAATGGAACTTGTTTCTTTCGAAACATGGATTCCAAGCGTGTGTGGTTCATGCACAATGGCTCAAAGTGGAGCCCAAACAATCAACACTCTTCTTTAACATGGATATATCATTTTCAATTATAGAAGAGGTGCATGCAATAGGTAAGCTAGATGATGAAGCTACACTAGCATGGCAAACATGTGAATCAAAATCAATTTTCAAAGATTTATTTTTATTTAAGCAAACTTCTAAATCTTTTGAAATCAAATCAATTTTGTTTTTCAAAGAATTATTTTCTTTTACAACAAAATCAAGTTTTGAAGATAAGGCCTCATTTTTCTTCAAAACAATTTCACAATCATTTTTATTTTTCAAAATTTTGTTTTCATTGAGGGCAAGTTCAAGTTGGGATTTCAAGGAGTCACATTCATTTGAAATCTCAACCTCTTCTTGCAAAGCCAAATCAAGTTTAGAAACTAAATCCTTATTTTCTTTATTTAGTCCAAAACTCTTCTTTTTCAAAACTTTATATTTTTCAAGGAGGTTCTCACAAACAATAGATAGCTCTTCATTCAATGCATCAGGATCAACATAATCATCACAAGAAGAACTAGCACTATCTAGTTGAGTATCCGAATGTACCTCAAGGGAGTCATTCCCTTGGACCATGTAGCATCGTTGTTCGGATTCATCCTCACTAGATTCCTTCTCCATAATGTTTGACGTTTGAAGCTCGGAGGAGGTCAAAGTGTTCCATACTGCAAAAGCGGAATCACAATGAGAAACCAACATAATATATTCTTTGTTAAGCGGCTTCTAAGTACCGTTAGGGCTTGTGCATTAGCCTCTATATGCTTGCTATTACCAAGATAGGATTTCTTGGTAGCGGCAAGGAAAACATGCAAGCCTAGGGTTTTTAGATACATGGACATCTTAGCCTTCCATACAACAATGTTGGAAGTATCAAACAAAGGAGGGGTCATATAGTCCATGAGTGTGTATAAACAAATAAGTGTGCAAATGCAACTATAGATTAGCAACCAAGATCACACTCCTAGGTGGTTAAACCTAATATCAGGAGCGTAGGCTCTGATACCAATTAAAAGTACACCTAAAGGGGGGTGAATAGGTGTAAGGCTAATCTATGACAAATAATGTGGAATTACAAAACTAATTGCAACACACTTAGTATAACCAAAGAGTGTAGCCGAATTTTCGGTGAAAGGCTCTGGACTAACTCCTCTTGATTCCTCTGAATAAAAGTTGAGATGCTATATGAAGCTCTCTTGGTTAACACAAGTATGTCACACACAATCAAACACAAGCATATATATGATATGGCAATATGATGCAATGCACAATGTAAGAGAGATAGTTAGAGAAAGTGGATCAATCGCTAACACCGAGATATGTTTCGAGGTTCGAGCACACAACTCTACGTCCCCGCCATCACACAGAAGGATTTCCACTAACTCGTCCATACAGGACTTCCCACACAGGGAAACCTCCACTGAGGATTTGGGCAAATACAATTTGGAAGTACATAACTTCTCTCTCCAACAATACAACTTTGTAAGTTCACCTAGAGGGGGGTGAATAGGTGATGACTAATCTAATGGTCACTAAATGCCAATTAATGCGGAATTAAAACTATTATGACCTAAACAAAATTTTACACTAAACAACCACGTATAACACAAGAGTGTTGCCGAATTCCCCGTGAAGGGCTCTGGACAAACTCCTCTAGATTCCCCTTGATAAGGGTTGAGGTGCCGCGTTGGCTCTCTTGGTTGAATACAAGTGTTAGCAAACAATCCAAGCAAGTATAACAATTAAGCACACAAGTATATCATGCATGTAAAGATAAACACAATAAAGGAATGCAAGATATAAACAAGAGACAAAGAGAGAGAGAGTGAGCAATCGCAAACACAAGGGATTTGTTTCGAGGTTCGAGCACACTTGCTCTACATCCCCGCCTTCGACACACGAAGGATTTCCACTATGCACGATCCCAATGGATCTCTTCTTGGTGCCACAACACCTACAATCCCTCGGACTCCCTTGTCCCGTACACACGCAAGCCCCACAAGCTTGCCGAGGCCGCACCTCAAACCAAGAGTTCACACCGAACTCTAAACCACCACGAGCACACTTGCCCGTTTCCTCAAGGTACAAGAATGAAATCTCTTGGTGATCTAAACACTTTGATCACCAATAAAGCTCTCACTACAACACTCCTATAAGATGAATAGCAATGGATGCTCAAGTGTAGTGTGAGAAAAACTAGGATGAGAAAGGTGGAGGAAAACTCAAAGAATCACTTTAAACACTCTTGATAAAATCTTCCCTTTAGATAGGAAATATTTGCTCACAAATATGTGGAAAAAAAACTCTTTTAAAAGGATAAGAAAAACTGGCCCAAAACTCTCCTAAAATCTTGGTGAAAAATAATGCCCAAACCCCCAAATTTATAGGCTCAGAAAAACTAGCCGTTGGGGTCTGTCAGGCCTGTCGGTCGACCGTCCGGCCGACCGGCCAACGGTCATATTTCAGACCGTTGTGCCATCGATCGACCGGCCGGCCGACCGAGGCAAGGATACAGAAAGTAAACTCTCTGTCCGGTCGGCCGCTCGGGGCCTTTCCGAGAGCAGAGCTCTCTGGACCGTCGACCGGTCGGTCCGCCGGCCCTCCTGCCAGAACTGGCGTGCACGCTGTGCACGTCGGCCGACCGGGGTCGGTCGACCGGCTTACGCCAGTACAGGTCTGAAATAGGGATTAAAAACTTGGTCTTTTGATAGAAATAAAGTCCCATAAATACTTAAAAATCTACAAAAATAGTTTTACCAATATACTTTGATAAACAAACATGCTTGCACAAAATCAAGGCATGTTATAAAAGACTTGGACTATTTTTGTAATATGGAAATATTGGCTCAATTGAAAACTTGTATTTTTCTAAAACTTGTTTTCCAAACTTCTTCATGATACAAAAACAAGATATTTTGAATTCATTAAAGCATAGTGTGTATGGATGATCCACTACACAAATAAGATATCTATGTTTTTGACATAAAGCATTAAACATGGTTTTGGTTTCAAAAGACATGTACATGAGAAAAACCAACAACCAAAATAGTATTTTTCAAAATGAAAGTCTTTTCTAAATCTGAAAATTCTTTATGAAAAGACAACTAAATCAAAAGTATGTGTGTGATATATACTTGAGCAATCCACCAACTATTCTATCCTTTACATTTTAACTAAAACAAAAATCTTATACCTAGACACAAGTCTTGATCTTGAAGTCTTCCCTTGAAGTCTTCTCATCTTCTAGACTTGGTCCAAACACGATCCAACGAGCTCAACTTTTGATGTGGTCTTGATGCATAGGCTCGTGAATCAACCGGTGCTAGCTCCAAAACTAGACTTTAAATCCTTTGTTGAAGCTCCACACCTACTAAGATCTTGATAACAAATCTGTCACTAATTAAACACAAGATCATTAGTACAATAACTACATGAGTTGATCATCATCAAAACTAGAATGATGGGCCTTTGGGCCAACAAACCTCTCACTAGAGGTAAGGCACAAAACAAATCACCTCTACACTTAGAGGGATAGGCACTTAGCCAAACAAAGATCACCTCACACTAGAGAGATTTCAACACAACCTCCACTATCACCTCTCACTAGAGGGATATCACAAATCAAGGAGGGTTTACAACTTGGTGGTCTCTTTCAACCACAAACCAATTTTCCCAAAAATAAAGATCCTATAGATAGGATAGAATGATAAGCTCAAGTGTGAGAAATAAAGAGTTTGAAAATCAAAACACAAAGAAAAACTCTTGGGAAAACTTCTAGAATAGATATGAAATGAAGATAAAAATAATCCCAAAGACTTCTCCTTTTCTTGATTTTTCAACCCTTTAAAAAAATAAAGATAAATCTTTTGGCTTAAAAAAAACTCTTTTGAAAACTTGTATTAAACACTTGAGAGGATGAAAATTTTGGCTCTTAAAATTCTTATTCAAAACAACCAAGAAATGAGGTATTTATACCCTCATTTCAAATCTGCCCGTTGGCAGTTGAAAAGGGCCAATTTGCCCTTCTGGTCGACCGGCCGTTCGACCGGCCAGCGGTTAAGTTTTTGACCGTTGAGCCTACCGGTCGACCGCCCGGTTGATCGGGACTGCATCCAGAGAGCAACGGCTCTCTGGCCGGTCGACCGCCCGTCGTCGACCGAAGCCGGATACAGAGAGCAGAGCTCTCTGCCGTCGACCGGGTCGGTCGATGATAGGTAGTAAAAAGTGCATAATTATTATCACATTTACCATCATATTTCCCTATTTATTATTTTATTACGCACTACTACTAATGTTTTATTGTTTAATGTGTGCAGGCCTTGAGTAATTAAAAAATAAAGAAATAAAGCCTGAATGAAGCCCAAAAGCCCATATGCAAAAATTATAGTAATTTAAAAGTTTCTACATTATCTAACCTAATCTAAACTTGGATTTTAAATTATTTATTTAAAATCTAAGGGAGGAAAAGGAAGGATAAGATAGAACTTCTAATTGCTAAAAGAGGAGGAAAAGGATAAGATGAGATGGACTTCTACTCAACCCTAGTTGCTTGCAAGACAAGGCTAAAGATAAAAGGAGAAAAGTTTAAAGATAAAATCATTTTAAAAATTTGGATTTATGATAACTTGCTTCCCAAGTTATCCCGAATTCTCAAGATAGAGGGTCTGCATGCAGAATCCAGAAGGAGGCGCCCAGATGGACGATCCAGAGGAGGCACGTAAGAAAGTGCGTGGCCGTTGGCCACGCTATAGCCGTGGAAACGCGGCCATAGCTGCGTTTCCGCGGCTCTTTGGATGAGATTAGTTACGTGATTTCGTGGAGAATTGTACTGGGACTCTACTTCCTATATCGCCTATAAATACCCCTACAGAGCAACAGAGAAGGGGCATCCAGCAACTGAAGTTAGGGTTTTTCTTTAGATCTTTTTCTATTTCCGAAATTTCTTGTATTTTTGTTTTTATTTGAAGAAGATTATTTTGAAGAACGAGGAGCTTTGTAAATTGGTCAGTGACACCCAATAAAGGTTACTCTTTTCTTCTTTGCAATTTAATTCCGCTTTCTTGCCTAGATTAATTGTTTTATTTCCTTCTTTTATTTTCTTGCAATTCTTTTGATTCACATAAAAACTTGAAAATAACATAAAAAAAAAGATGAATAACTAAATTAAAATCATAGTTTGCTAATCTCTCGATCAACCCTAGTTTAGTTTAAAAAAGTGAATTGATTGATAGCTACTATTAGAAACCCTAGAATTAAAAATATCTTCTTGAAGATGAATTGATTAGGTTTACTTTCATCTAGGTTACACTTTTCAATGGTTCTTCATAATTCATACTTAAAAACTTTGATAGCATAAATTTAAGTTAAACTTTTCTTATGCTATGCTTTGAAATTAGGATGAAAAACTATTTAATCATTATTAGTGTACACTAGTTAGGGTTCCAATATTATTCATTTTGCTTGAATAGCGATTAATAACCTAGGGTGGATGTTTATTATTTCAATATGATATTCATTATTTGAGACTAATACTATGGGTTGTGGTAGATGATTAGTAAACTATATTTCTCAAAATTAATCAAATCTAATCAATCTCTCTTTTTCTTCTGTTCTAAGTGAATACAGAGAAGATCGTTCCGAAACGCTTGCATCGCATCCTTCCCTGTGGATCGACCCGTCTAGCCTTTGCTACGCGGTTAAATTGAAACGAGACTGAGACTTGCTAACTCTTAAACTATTTTTAATACAATTTCTCGTCTCAATCAAAATTTTGGCGCCGTTGCCGGGGAAGGAACGACACAATATTCTCAAAACTAATTCTTCTCTTTCTTTCTATTTGCAGGATCAGAGAACAGGAAATATAACTGCAGCAAAGGACATATAGCAACTCTGTGCCTCTGCCCTAGAAGGCAGAGCAACAGAGCCTACTACCTAGCCGAACAAACGCGGCTATAGCTGCGTTTTCGCGGCAGTAGTAGTGAACTACTCACTGACTTTTCTGCAGGTTGCTGAAACTTGAAAGTTCTATTTACTGTTTTGTTAAGTTTTCTCTGTGATCACCCTGCACACTGCTAACTAATTAACAGTAACCTATTCGTTGAAAAATAAAAAAAATATAGACTCTTGCATCATAGGCACGTGTCTATTTAATTTTTTTTTAAATTCTGTTGAAGAATGCTGGGGACAAGATACGTTTGCATTGTATATAGACTAGGACGCACCCTTGGCTGATTTACTGCTTTTATGTGACTACTTGTCTATTGCTTTACACGTGCACGAAATCAATTTAAGGGCAAATCCCATAAACAAGATAAGGTGGGGATTTCATCACCCTTCCTTGGCCCGCAAATCATCTCCGTCACACTCACAACCCTAACCCTAAGATAAAAATTGACTAGACGTTGGCCTTAGGTTAACTCAGACTCATTAGGAGATTGGCTGAAGGAGGAAGTTGTTCAAAATTAACTCTTGCCAAATCGGTCCCTAGGAAGGGGATTAAGGGCCGAAAGCCTGAAGATCGGTGGTTACTAATTAAGGAACGTCTTTGACGGATAACCTCCCACCGGTCTTGCCACCTACCTGGCCGATTAACTTGTGGTTAAGGTCGGCAATATACATCCTAAAGACAATCTAAAGTTAGGAGTCGTCTAGGTCAAGGTTTACCCTAGAATAGGATTTTTGACTATTTTTTTCTCTTTCTCGATTGATTGGGTGAACTTGTTTGTTAACTGTGCATGTCAGCTTGGTCGAGAGACCCATTCACATCTAGACTAACTAGAACCAGTTCACCACCCGAATAAAAACCCGACTCACACATGGCACAACCACCATCACTACAAGATAGGTTCTATCCTATTAGGACCTCTCTTCCTTCTTGCATTTAGTTACCCGATGAAGGTATTGACCAATTTGAGCTCAAACCATAATACATCAACACTCTTCCCAAATTTCATGGACTTGAATCTGAGGATGCATACTTTTTCATAAGGGAATTTGAAGAAGTATGTCTCATGATGAAAATACCCAGCCTAGGACTAGATGCCATCAAATTACGATTTGTTCCATTCTCTTTGAAAGACTTAGCAAAGAAATGGCTCTACAGTCTAGAGGCCGGTACCATATCCTCATGGGATAATTTCGTCAAAGCCTTCTTAAAGAAGTTTTATCCCGTTCACAAGACTGCACTAATTAGGAAAAGCATCTTGCAGTTTAAAAAAATAGCCAATGAACCTTTTTGGAAGTACTTCGAACGTTTTAAGGACTTCCTTGCCCAATGCCCTCACCATGGGATAGAGAAATGGCGACTTTGCCAAGCTCTTTATGATGGATTAGAATATCAAACAAAACCTTGTTAGAATCCATGTGCCAAGGAGGATTTTTGAAAAAGAACGAACATGAAGGATGGTTATTATATGAAGAATTAGCTGATAATACCATTCAATGGGAACCAACTCCGGAAAAATTAGGACTAATGACCCTAATTCTTCTAAAGGAGGTATCCATTCCATTGAGGCTAACATATCTACCGACGCTAAACTAGCTACTGTGATGCGAAGATTAGAAGCTCTTGAAACTAAAGAACCAGTCTCAGTGAACCAAGTCAGCCCAACACCTTCGGCGGGTTGTACTTATTGTCAAGACATGAACCATGTGTTCGAGGAATGTCCCGTCTTTATAGCTCATCAAACTTTGCCCGAACATATGAGTGCGGCCTTCACAAGGCCCGCTAACAATACATATTCGTCCATCTATAATCCCGGTTGGAGAAATCACCCAAATTTTTTATAGGGCCCAAGCTACAATGATCAAACAAGGCCCAAATTCTCTAACAATTTTCAAAATCCTCCTTATCAACAAATTACCCCAATCAAAATCCTCCACATTCTTTCCAAAATTCACAAATGGAAACAAGACTCTCCAATATGGAAAGAAAGGTGGACACTCTAGTTAAAAGCCACGACACACTGGCTCAAGTCTTGACTAGGATAGAGATGTAACTGAATCAACAAGAAAGACAAAAGGGAACTCTACCAAGTCAACCATTGCCAAACCCTAGGAATCCTAGGCAAGCCAATGAGGCTCAAGACCCAAATCAGTGTAACTTAGTTCATACATTAAGATCAGGGAAACAAGTTGATAATCAAGTATCCATGTCACAGGCCCAGCTCAATTGTCCATTCCATCTAGTTCCACTCCATCTCCACAAAACTCCAAAGAAACTGAAGTTGATAAATCGGCAAAACAAGTGCACCAACCTACAACCCCATTTCCAAATAGGCTTAAGAGTAATAATAATAATGCACATATGGGAAACTACTCGAGGTGTTTAATCAGGTTAGGCTTAATATACCACTTCTTGATACAATCCAACAGGTCCCTAGTTATGCCAAATTCCTTAAGGACATGTGCACCAAGAAAAGAAAGACAAATGTGCCTAAGAAGGTTTTTTTTAGCCACTAACATTAGTGAGCTATTGTCCAACCAGATCCCAGTCAAGTACAAGGACCCTGGTTGCCTCACCATTTCTTGCACAATAGGTTGAGCTGAAATTAATCGAGCACTCCTCGATTTAGGAGCCAGCATTAATTTGCTTCCCTTCTCCGTATATCAACAACTTGGATTAGGAGAACTCAACCCAACCCAAGTTACAATCCAATTAGCTGATCGCTCAATTAAAGTTCCAAGGGAGAGATCAATGATGTCCTTATACGGGTAGGGGAATTCATTTACCCAGTCGATTTCATTGTTTTAGAGACACAACCTATGTCTAATCCTAGGTCCCAAACTCCCGTCATCTTAGGACGCCCGTTCCTAGCAACCGCTAATGCAATCATAAATTGTAGAAACGGATCCATGAGATTGACTTTTGGAGATATGACCAAGGAAGTCAATGTTTTCAACTTAGGTAAACCCCATACGACATAAACGACCAGCCCTTTGAGGTCAACTTCATTGAGAATATGACTAGTGAGCACAACGAGGAGATCATACTAGAGTCAAAGGATGAGGAAGAGTTAGAATCTAGTGATCTCAACCTGGATGAGATTGAATGGGCAGCAAATCCAAGTTCTATAGAGATGAAAAATTTAAGCTTAACACCTCCACCCATCGAGCCACCTCCTTCGTTGGAGTTAAAGACCTTGCCTAAACATCTTAAGTACGCCTACCTTGGTGAACAAGAGACGTTACCAGTCATAGTAGCCTCCAATTTGACTAATAGGCAAGAGGAAGACCTATTGGCAACCCTTAGGAGACATAGGGAAGTCATTGGTTGGACTATGGCAGATATCAAGGGACTAAGCCCTAAAATAGTCCAGCATAGAATCCATCTAGAGGAAGGGGTTAAATCGAAGAGGGATCCACAACGTAGGCTAAACCCGCTCATGCAAGAGGCTGTACAAGCCGAAATAATGAAACTGTTAGATAATGGGATCATTTATCCCATTTCCGATAGCGAATGGGTTAGCCCAGTGCATGTGGTCCCTAAGAAGTCCAGTTTTACTATGGTAGAAAACGACAAGCAAGAGTTAGTGCAAACACGACTACCTACCAAAGTTCGAGTATGCATAGATTATCGCAAGTTGAATGCCGCCACTAGAAAAGATCATTTTCCCTCCCATTTATCGACCAAATGCTGTAACGATTAGCGGGCCATGAGTATTACTGTTTCTTGGACGGTTACTTAGGGTATAACCAAATCCCAATAGCCCCGGAGGACCAAGAAAAGACAATGTTCACGTGCCCATTTGGGACATTTGCCTATCGCCGAATACCTTTCGGCCTATGCAATGCCCCCGCCACATTCCAACGTTGTATGTTAAGCCTTTCTCTGACATGGTCGAGCGCTTCTTAGAGATTTTCATGGACGACTTCTCCGTCTATGGAAATTCATTTGACCAATGTCTCCATCACTTAGAGCTAGTGCTGAATAGATGCATCGAAAAGAACTTGACCCTAAATTGGGAAAAGTGCCACTTTATGGTGCAGCATGGGATTGTCCTAGGTCATGAGATATCTAGGGAAGGGATCAAAGTGGATAAGGCTAAGGTAGATATCATAGCCAAACTCCCAATTCCACGAAGCGTGAAAGACATTCGTTCTTTCTTAGGACATGCCGGGTTTTACCGTAGGTTCATTAAGGATTTTAGCAAATTGCTAGACCCCTTACAAACCTTTTAGCCAAAGACATGCCCTTCATCTTTGACGATAAGTGTAATAGCGCGTGGGAGAAGCTAAAATTGGAACTTATCTCTGCACCTATCATCTCACCTCCGGACTGGTCCAACCCTTTTGAGATCATGTGCGATGCCTCAGATTTTGCGATAGGCGCTGTCTTAGGACAACGCAAAGATAACAAGCAACACGTGATCTATTATTCAAGTAGGACACTCAATGATGCCCAAGTGAACTATACTACAACAGAGAAAGAATTCTTGGCAGTAGTGTTTGCTTTGGAGAAATTCTGCCCATACCTACTTGGGACCAAAACCACAATATTCACCGACCATTCTGCCTTCGATACCTAATGCTCAAAAAGGATGCGAAGGCCCGACTCATTCGTTGGATCCTCCTCCTTCAAGAATTTGATCTCGAAATTCGAGATAAAAAGGGTATTGAAAATGTCGTCGCAGACCATCTCTCTCGTGTGACAAACGCACCTTCCAACGAACTGCCCATCAATGATAATTTTTCCGACGAACAATTTCTAGCCATCTCTACGGAACCATGGTTTGCCGACATAGTTAATTACTTAGTCACAAACCAAACACCACCTAATTGGTCAAAACAAGATAGATACCGATTCTTGTCTCAAGTCCGGTATTTCATATGGGAAGATCCTTACTTTTTCAAATATTGTAGTGACCAAATTATTAGGAGATGTGTTCCCGATGAGGAAACTAGAAGCGTTCTAGCCTATTGTCACGAATTTGCTTGTGGTGAACACTTTGGTCCCCGCAAAACTGCCGAAAAGATCCTACAAAGTGGCTTTTATTGGCCCACTTTGTTTAAAGACGCATTTGACTTTTGCAAAACTTGCACAAGATGTCAAATGATAGGAAGGATTTCTAAACGTAATATGATGCCCCTAAATCCAATTCTAGAAGTAGAACTTTTTGATATTTGGGGCATTGATTTTATGGGTCCCTTTCCTAATTCGTTTGGGCACCAATACATCTTGTTGGCTGTAGATTACGTATCCAAATAGGTTGAAGCCGTCCCTTGCAAGACAAATGACAACAAAGTTGTTGTCAAATTCTTGAAAGAAAACATCTTCTCACATTTTGAACCCCTCGTGCAATAATTAGTGACAATGATACACATTTTTGCAATAGAACTTTTGAAGCTCTTATGCGAAAATATGTCATAACGCACAAGTTATCTACACCGTACCATCCTCAAACCATTGGACATGTAGAAGTTTCCAATAGGCAAGTTAAGCTTATCTTGGAGAAAACTGTGAATCAAAATAGGAAGGACTGGTCCACCAAATTGATAGATGCCTTATGGGCATATAGGACCCCCTTTAAAACGATTCTAGGAATGTCTCCTTATAGACTAGTCTTTGGAAAGGCTTGCCACCTTCCTGTTGAGTTAGAGCACCAAGCCTTATGGGCAATTAAGCAGCTGAATTTCGATCTAGATAATGCCGGTGAACTTCAGAAATTACAAATTTCTGAACTTGAGGAGTTGAGGAACAAAGCATATGAAAATGCGAAAATTATGAGAGATAGGGTTAAGATTTTTCACGATAAGTTCATCACTAGAAAAACTTTTGTCCAAGAACAAAAAGTGTTACTCTATAACTCTAGACTTCATCTCTTTCCCGGCAAGTTAAAATCAGATGGACAGGGCCTTTCATTGTTAAGACTGTGTTTTCACACGGAGCCATAGAGATATACGACCCTAAAAATGGAAATGTATTCAAGGTGAATGGTCAACTTCTTAAAATATTTTTAGAATCAGTACCAGAAGTAAATGCAGCCATGGGTCTTTTTGACCCAATGTATCGGTAACTCTATCTCTCTACCAATTCATGCATTCATGCATTTCATTCATACATTGGGGACAATGCATGAGATAAGTGTGGGGGAGGGTAAAACCTTAATTTTATAAAAAAATAATAAAAAAATTAAAAAAATAAAAAAATAATGAAAAAAATATATATATAATATATAAATATAAAAAAATTCTTTATATTTTAACATTGTTCTAACATAACAATAAAAAGAATAATAAAAAAAATAAAATATTTCAAAAAAATAAATAAATAAATAAAGAAATTTTAGATACATAGTTGAAAAAGAAGATAATATTTTGATTTACCTTTTGAAAGAAATCTAAGTTAATTTTAAGAGTAAGGAAAATCATGATTAGGATTTCTAAAAACTAGGTCAAAATAAAATAAATTGTTGGATTTTTTTTAGGTATAGGAGAAAAAATTAAATAATTAATTAATCTTGATTTTTACCTTAATGAAATGTGCATACCTAATACACTCACACATCTAGGATTCTAAGACAAAGACTCTTGTGCCTTATAAAAAAAATTAAAATAAAAAATATATATATAAAATAAAAAAATTTCACTGATTAAGCTGGATACATGTGCCTCAAGAAGCATAAGTATTCACGTCTAAAGGTGATTTTATAAAAAAAAGTCCTTAGTTTTGTGGCCTAGTTCACTCGAGTCCTTAAGTCCATGGGGTGTTTTCTCACCCGGTGCCCTAAAACTGATCGGTTTGGGAGCCACCGACCTTAGGCTCGCTAGATGGGTGGATTAGAAAGCCTAAGAAAATTAAGAAATATTATTTATATATGTACTAACACATCTAATAGTCAATTAGTTAGGTATGAGGGCCTCAAGAAGCCTTGATACTTACGCAAAAGAAAATTAGATGAGTTATACATATTAAAAAAAGAAAGAGAAAATAATAATAAAGAGGCATGAGAGTCCAAGTTAAAGGATCCCTTGTATAGATTCACAAGGATGCATATGACTTAGGGTAACAAAAGAGACTATACAGAAATTCAATTTTAATCCTTACCTAAAATTGATAACAAATATTGGATAAAGACTAAGTTCAAGAATGAATAAAAATGATAATCCTAAAACTTATAAATTACTTAGTTTCTTCAAATGTATTTCAAATATTTCTTTCCTTTTTCGAAATAAATTAAATAAATAAATAATAAAATAAATTAATTCATTAAATTTCTAACATTTTCCTTTTATGGATTTTGTGGGTGTAATCCGCTGAAAACCCTCACGAGACAACACTCGTCCTCTAGGGGTAACCTAGAGGTTTAACGGCTTGTTGCACATGCTAAGTGAAACCGTGATGCCTACGAAAGTGAGTTAGGACAGATTAGTTTTTCTTTTCTTTTTCTTTTTAATTTTTACTCGAGGACGAGCAAAAAGATAAGTGTGGGGGTGTGATAAGTAGTAAAAAGTGCATAATTATTATCACATTACCATCATATTTCCATATTTATTCTTTTATTACGCACTACTACTAATGTTTTATTGTTTAATGTGTGCAGGCCTTGAGTAATTAAAAAAATAAAGAAATAAAGCCTGAATGAAGCCCAAAAGCCCAAAACCCATATGCAAAAATTATAGTAATTTAGAAGTTTCTACATTATCTAACCTAATCTAAACTTAGATTTTAAATTATTTATTTAAAATCTAAGAGAGGAAAAGGAAGGATAAGATAGAACTCCTAATTGCTAAAAGAGGAGGAAAAGGATAAGATGAGATGGACTTCTACTCAACCCTAATTGCTTGCAAGACAAGGCTAAAGATAAAAGGAGAAAAGTTTAAAGATAAAAATCATTTTAAAAATTCGGATTTATGATAACTTGCTTCCCAATTATCCCGAATTCTCAAGATAGAGGGTCTGCATGCAGAATCCAGAAGGAGGCGCCCAAATGGACGATCCAGAGGAGGCCACGCAAGAAAGCGCGTGGCCAACGCCACGGAAACGCGGCCATAGCCGCGTTTCCGCGGCTCTTTGGATGAGATTGGTTACGTGGTTTCGTGGGAGAGTTGTACTGGGACTCTACTTCCTATATCGCCTACAAATACCCCTGCAGAGCAACAGAGAGGGGCATCCAGTAACTGAAGTTAGGGTTTTTCTTTAGATCTTTTTCTATTTCCGAAATTTCTTGTATTTTTTGTTTTTATTTGAAGAAGATTATTTTGAAGAACGAGGAGCTTTGTAAATTGGTCAGTGACACCGAATAAAGGTTACTCTTTTCTTCTTTGCAATTTAATTCCGCTTTCTTGCCTAGATTAATTGTTTTATTTCCTTCTTTTATTTTCTTGCAATTCTTTTGATTCCACATAAAAACTTGAAAATAACATAAAAAAAAGATGAATAACTAAATTAAAATCATAGTTTGCTAATCTCTCGATCAATCCTAGTTTAGTTTAAAAAAGTGAATTGATTGATAGCTACTATTAGAAACCCTAGAATTAAAAATATCTTCTTGAAGATGAATTAATTAGGTTTACTTTCATCTAGGTTACACTTTTTAATGGTTCTTCATAATTCATACTTAAAAACTTTGATAACATAAATTTAAGTTAAACTTTTCTTATGCTATGCTTTGAAATTAGGATGAACAACTGTTTAATCATTATTAGTGTACACTAGTTAGGGTTCCAATATTATTCATTTTGCTTGAATAGCAATTAATAACTTAGGGTGGATGTTTATTATTTCAATATGATATTCATTATTTGAGACTAATACTATGGGTTGTGGTAGATGATTAGTAAACTATATTTCTCAAAATCAATCAAATCTAATCAATCTCTCTTTTTCTTCTGTTCTAAGTGAAATACAGAGAAGATCGTTCCGAAACGCTTGCATCACATCCTTCCCTGTGGATCGATCCATCTAGCCTTTGCTACGCGGTTAAATTGAAACGAGACTGAGACTTGCTAACTCTTAATCTATTTTTAATACAATTTCTCGTCTCAATCAGTCGACCGGGGCCTTTTCCAGAGAGCAGACGCTCTCTGGAGGTCGACCGATCCAGTCGACCGGCCCACCAGCCTGGCTGCGTGCACGTCCTGTGCACGTCGGTCGACCGGCCTGGTCGACCGACCACTGCTACGGTCGACCGGTCCGGTCGACAGGCAGTCAGCCAGTCCAGCCAATATAGGACTTAAAAACTTGGGTTTTTATCACTGATTAAATCCTATAAAAAACACATAAATTTCACAAAAATCAGTTCTTATTATATCTTTGAAATACAAATATGTGTGACAAAGATTCAACACATATTTCAAATTATTTGAACCATTTTTGTGAGATTGAAAATTTGCCTTAAACCAAAAACCGTATTTTCAAAATGGAAAATCGTTTTCTCCAAAAACTCATGTAAATACAAAACATGATATTTAAGCAACTTTGAAGCATATTGTATATGGATAGAATCCAATATACATGTAAAGAATTATATCTATATTTTTGACATTAAATCCAAAAATAAGTTTTGTTTAAATACAAAACTCCAAATACATGAATAGCTTATCAAAATAAGTTTTTCTAAATAGATGAAGCATAGATGTATATAGATCAAATCTAATATACATTAAACCATGTAAACTTGTTTTGATTCTATCTATTCATGAAAATCAGAACATGAAACTTGTGTGTATAGTGAACTTGAGCATATCACACTATCTAATCTTTAACACAAGATCTAAACAAAAATCTTAAACTAAAACAAACCGAAGTCTTCTTGTAGAACGCCATCTCCAAGTCGACTCGATCTAAACACGATTCACCGAGCTTGACTCCAACCGAGTGGTAGATGTGAACTTGACGCTCGAGCTCTTGAATCACCATGTGAAAGCTCCAAAATACCATTGTTGAAGCTAATCACCTACTAATATCTTGTTTAAATATCTGAAACTAAATATCACAAGATTATTAGTAAACTATAACTACATGAGTTAATCATCATCAAACTAGAGTAAAGGGCCTCTGGGCCAACATACCATCGGGGGCACAAACTCCCCGCCAACCATCGACCAGTCGCGTTCTATCGAAGACACTGGCTCCTCTTCGCCTCAGGTGCGGCTGCCAAACGTCCAAGCTCCAACGCCGCAATATGAAGACTAGCTCCTTCAGATGCTCACCGACATGAAGGAGAAAATGAAGGAGCAACAAGGCCAGTCAGATCGGGAGCAGATCGCTCTCGACCGTAGAATGCTATCTGCGAACGGAAGACATTGAGGCAGCTCAACAACCAGCTCCAAGCCCAGATCATTGTCCTCCAGAACAACCAGTCATCAACGCATTCGGAAGGTGCGCCTGAAGTCAGTCGATCTCCCGACATCCAAGCCCTCGACGATTTGATCCAAAGACAGATCGAGGAGGCTAAGTTATAGCTCAACAGCAGATCAACATCTTCTTCTGTTGAAGTCTCTGACTCCCCCTCTCCAGAGAGATCCTGGAGTGCTAACTCTCCCTCTCCAGAGAGATCTTAGAGTGCGAGTTCCCAAGGAAATTCTCGACTCCAACCTTTAACTACTACTCTGGAGTGAGCAATCCAGTCCAACACATCAGACATTTTCGGTACAAGATAGTAATCTACTTCCGCAACGATCTGATCATGTGCCTGACCTTTTTCGTCCAGCTTGAAAGGCGTGACTTCGGATTGGTTTTACTATATGCCCCCATTCTCTCCATAACTTAGAGGATGTAACTAAAGCGTTCCTCGCTCAATTCGCATCTCATCGGAGACCAAGAAGAATAGTCATCACCTCCTCTCCGTCAAGATAAGGCAAGGTGATAACCTCAAATCCTACATCGGCTTCTTCCAACGCCAAGTCGCCAAGGTCCCCAGTTATGGTGAGGATGTCTCTGCACTCGCTTTCATCAATAGGTTGTAAGTATCTCACCCCTTGTACAAACATATCCCAAAGATAATGTCAGTAGGATGAGCGAGGTCATATCCCGAGCTCAGCCCTACATCCAGCTAGAGGGGGCAACAAAGACTTCCTCCAACCACTCTGCGAAGCCTGGCAACCACGGAGGAAAGTGAAGTCTCCGCACGAAGCCTTCACCTATGCCCAAGTTTGGAACCGGTGGCAACCTGCTTACAAGAGACAGGCGCTCTTAATCCTCTTACCAAGTCCGCTCCAAGCCTACAAGCCGATTGAACAGTTCACTCCGCTGAGACTTCCCATCAATGAAATCTTCAACATCATTGATTAGTCTATGATATTGCACTTTTATATCACATTTTCCTACCGATTTATGAATAAAATATCGTTTCTAAACCGTGTTTTGGTCTCTTTTGCAGATAATCAAGACTAGAAGGGCAAAAGGGTAATAAAAGCTTAATTAAACCCATTTTTGGGTAATTAAATCTAGATTTCTTGGAGGCCAAGTTAGAGAGTTTCTAGAAGATACATTGAATCTAGACGTTGACGCGTGTCTGACGAAAATCCGGACGCAAATACCCCAATCCAAGAATACTTGAAAGGTCCCCGAAGCGAGACGAAACCGCTCGCCAAAACCAGGGACTTAGGTCCCTGGTATGGCCGCGAAAACGCGTTTCCGTGTCCATCTTGGCGAGCCACGCGTCAATTTTTGATGCGTGGCTTCGTCTCGTATTCTAGAACCTCTTTTGACTATATAAAGCCTTGCAAAGACCTGAGACGCAAGCAGATTATGAAGTAGGCTAGGTTTTCTCTCTTTTGGTGTAGTGTAGTGTAGGTGTTCTTCTCTTTCTTTTCTTTTGTATTTTCATTTTGTTTTAGATCTTGTAGCAGGGCTGAGGATGATTCAGAGAGAGATAGAGAGATATTGATGTAATGATGGTGATAATCTATGTAAAGGTGTCTCCTTTCTCCACCATTGTATCTTCTTCATCTTCTACATTATGCTTAACTAGTTTTTCTTCTCATGGCAATCTAACTACTAACCACTAACTAGCTAATCACTTACTTGATAATCCACATGAATCTAATAGCCTCTACAAGGCCTTGCTCTTGCAAGAGCCATTGATGGCTCATGATGATGATTCTAACATTCTAACATCTAACCATTAACAAGCTAACTTGCAATGCTAAATTTATTTCATGCTCACCTCCAATTGGTTTTGATGATTTAATAGTACCTTGCATTTTGAGTGAGGAATGGATGTGTGATTTGAATGTGGAAGAACAATCTTATGAACTATACTTTGTGTCGTCTCTTGAAGCCAAGGATTAGTGATGGCCAAGGATCCATGTAAGGCAACTATCACTAAGAGGTTAGCATGTTAGTAGAGCAATTAGTAGTTAGTAGCCATGAGTTTCCCTTCATTGTTTTCCTTCTTCTTTTCTTTACTTTGTTTAACAAACAATTTCCAAAATCATTTTGTCATTGTTTTCATCACTTGTTTTTAGTTCACCTTTGCTTCATTTTCTTCACCACTAGTTCATCTCCTTTTTGTTTTCAAACCCACTTCTTAAATCACTTCGCTTTTCACTTCGCCTTTCTTGCTTTTATTTTATCGACTCCACAACCACTTCTCTTTTATTTTCACATCGTCATTTTATCGCCTTCTCCACCTATCACTTCTGAATTTCTTTTCTTTCTTCCTTTTATCACTCTTTAACTAAGAAGAATTGTTAACAACTGATGTGAATAAGAACTGTTAATGTTTCTATCGCTTCCCGTCCTTATGGATTCGACCCGTTAAGTCAATGCTATAACGGAAGTATCGAGGGAACATTAGCACACACATAATTTCATTGATTTCATAAAACACACATTATCAAGTGCTTGGTTCTGCCCGATCAAATTTTGGCGTCGTTGTCGGGGACAGGAATGATTTTGATTTCACGTTTTTGTTAAAATTTTCTTCTCTGTTTTGGCGTGCAAGGTAATAATTGCAGAAATTGAACATTGCAGAAAGTTAAACTTACTTGCATCTCTCTGCTCAAGAAAGCATGGAGTTGTTGCTTAAACGTTTGCCGCGGAAACTCATTAAAAGTTGCGAAAACGTGGCACATTTTTGAGATCTTGGCCTTATATTTGTAGGCTTCTTCTAAATTGCATATATCTGTGATTTCCGCTATTTATTCTCTGCTTTGATCGCCTGAACACTATAATAATTAAAGAACTAAAATACGATATCTGGACGCTTTAAAATGGTTTAGACATTTGCAATTAGGCACGTGTCGATTCAATTCCAATATTATATGTTGTTCTATTGTTGTGATCTGAACTGAGGTGTACATATGGCATTGCATATAGCATAGGACAAACACATGGGTGATTTACTCGCTTTGTGTTATATTCTTATCTATATTGCATACTTGCACGAATTGAAATTAAGGGCAAAGCCCAATACAAGATAAGGTGGGGAGTTCATCACCCTTCCTTAGCCCAAAAACTACCTCCCCACTCACACAACCCAAGCCTTAATAAAAAATGATAGACGATGGCTCCTAGGGACATCTCGGACTCATTAAGAGATTGACCGAGGGTGGAACTTATGACAATCTTACTCTTGTGAAATAGGTGTCCAAGATTAGGGATTAAGAGGTTACGCCTCAAAGATACCGTGGTTTGGTGTAATTAAGGCCCGTTGCTTATGGACGGATACCTTCACCGTATTTGGCCCTATCCGGCCGATTAGCTTGTGGTCGATTCATACAACAACCTCCCCTGGAAAATCACCCAGTTAGGAGTCGTCTAGGTCTAGGTCAACCCTACTATAGGCTTGGTTTTAATTTTTTTCTTTCTTTTTATTTGTTTGTTTTTTTTTTTTTGTTTGTGATTGTTTGTAACAACAATAATTTTTTCAATCCTAATATGAATCATACTTCACATCAACCTCATTATCGAATAGCTCCAACCTAGCTTTGAAAAACATGAACCAACCAAATAATTTGGATTGGATGTATTCGACTCAATAGAACCCAAATCGTTTATCTGATGACCAAAATTTTAAAAATAATTTCAACTCTTCACAGAGTCAATGGGGATTCACCTCCCCCGAGTCAATTTTTCAACTACCTAGTCCACAATTTTCATAATTTTCACAATTTTCACAATATCCATTCCATGATTTTGCTTCCTATACTCCTTTTTCAGAACACACATAGAAGAAAAATCTGAGTTAGAAAAGAGTATAGAAGCCAACATGCAAGAGGCCGAGCGGTAATTTCAGAAATGTTGGCCTCCCCAATACCTCAATATTTTCAAAAATCTTACTCAGTCCTACCTCTTCAAAATAGTCAAACATCCATCTTGGAATTGACTAAGAAACTCTTGCGTGAGTCCAAGCGATAATCTCAAAACTTGTTGGACTCACAATCTTCACAATTTTTTCAAAACTAAGATTTCTACACTTCCTTTCTAGAACAACCATTCAAAAAATCAGAGCTAGAAAAGAGTATAGAAATCTTGCATGAGATCTCACAACAATTTCAAAATCTTTTGCCCAGCCTATTGATAGGTTAGAAACACAACTGAGTCAATTTATCAACATTCATAGGAATGAGAAAACTTACTCTTATCAACCTTTGACCAATTCAGATATCTTCTATCAATCTAGACCAGAAATCATGTTGTTTTGAAAACCAAGATTCAATTTTAGTACACCCATCTGAGCTTGACTAAACTCCAAATTTTGAAAACCACATTGACATTTTTTGCAAGTTATCGCTTTTCTAAAATTGAACTTGAGAATGAATGTGATCATGAACCTCAACTTGATAATTCAATTCCACTTCTTGATTCAATGTTGACTCCGGTATCTTTACCTCACTTCAATCCTTTTTCTGAGTCAATATTGAATCATGTGTCAATCCATCATGAAATTGAATCACCAATCTTTTATGACCAACAAATTGAACTTAACCAATTTCATACTTTTGAATGTCCCTTGACAATTTAGAAAGTTTTCCTTTCAAAGAAATTAAACTCAAATAAGAATGTGACTTCAATCCTCAAATTTGTGATCCACTCTAACTTCCTGAATCAATATTGACTCTTGTTTTGCTGCACAATTTGAGCAACATTTTTAGAGTCAGTTTTGATTCACATACCTGTCATTCTTGAACTTGAATCACCTATCTTAGAAAGTCACATTCCGTTGTGGGGAAATGAATTTGGACTAAAATTTCAACTTCTTGATTTGGACCCGATTCCTAAATCAATTTTACTCCTGAACCTTTACTTGACTTAAGTCAAATTCCTGAGTCAGTAGTAGTTCATGTACTTCTTGAGTTCAAATCAATCATTCCATCTTTTTACACTCTATTTTGGAACAAGGGTGTTTGATAAAATTGACTCTGAAATTATTTTGAAAATTTGAAAATTAGATGGGATAAAATTCATAATAAAAATCATTCATATATTCATCATTTTAGTGGATTGTATTATAGAGGTCTGTGGTGGGTTCCTCCAAACTCCACGCAAATTGGATTGGGTCGCATTTCATGGACCAATCAGACCACCACCGGAACCACCACCTTGAGGTGATTTTTTCTTCTCTCTCTATTTGTTTCTGTAGGTCACCTAGAGGGGGTGAATAGGTGACTAGCTAATCTAATGATGAATAATGCGGAATTAAAACTATTTAAGCAATTAAAACTATTAAGCTAAACACACAAAGTATAACACAAGAGTGTAGCCGACTTCCCGGTGAAGGGTTTGGACTATCTCCTCAAGATTCCTCTAGATAAGAGTTGAGGTGCCACTATGGCTCCCTTGGTTGAATACAAGTGTGAACAAACAATCCCAAGCATATAACAATTAAGCACAAGATATATCAAGCATATAAAGATATAAACAATGTTAGCATGCAAGATATAAACACAAGTAAGAGATAGAGAGAGAGTAATCGCAAACACGGGAGATTTGTTTCGAGATTCGAGCACCCTTGCTCTACGTCCCCGCCTTCAACACTATGAAGGATTTCCACTAAAATCGATCCCACCGGATCACTCGGTGCCGCAACACCTACAAGGAGTTCACACTAGAACTCTTGGACTCACTAGTCCCTCTCTTGTTCCCGCAAGAACAACACACACAAGCATACTAGCTTGCCGAGGCCGCACCTTTATACCGAGCTCCCACAAGAACTCGAAACAACACGAACCCGTAAGTTCGCCTCCTCAAATACAAGATGAAACACTTTGGTGATCTCAACACTTTGATCACCTAAAAACACTCTCACAATAAATCTCCTATAGGATTGATATAGCAATGGAAAGGTCAAGTATGTATGAGAAAATTAGGATAGATTTGGTGGTGAAAAACTCAAGAAATCACTTTTGAAAACACTCTTGAAAAACTCTCCTTTTGATATGGAAGTATTAGCCCTAAAATAAGTGGAGATAAACACTTAGAGAGGTAGAAAAAACCAGCATAAAAACTCTCTTGAAATCTTATAAAAAATAGCCCAAGGGAACCCCATTTTATAGGTTCCCAAAACTAGCCATTGCAGGCCAAATCAGTAGCTGACGCTGCTGTCGGTCGACCAGCCAATGGTCAAATTTATGACCGTTGCAGCGTGCCAGTCGACCGCCTGGTCGACCGATCTATGGCTTTGATCTATCGGTCGACCGCCCGGTCGACCGAGGCCAGATCCAGAGAGCAAAGCTCTCTGGACGGTCGACCGGTTGGTCGACCGGGGCCTTAGCGGTCGACCACCCTGTCGACCGGCCCTCAATTCAGAACTGGTTGTGCACATCGGTCGACCGACTTCTGGCACGGTCGACCGGTCGATCGACCGCCAAAGACCTGGTCAGCTAATATTAGGGATTAAAACTTGGTTTTATATTTTCTTATAAAATCCCATAAAATTACTAAAAATCTATAAAAATGAGTTCTCTGAAATACTTTGAAGTACAAATATGTGTGATAAAAAATCAACACATATTACAAACGTTTTGAACCATTTTTGTAATATAGAAATTTTGCCTTAAACAAAATTTGTATTTTTCAAAATAATCTTTTATTTGAAAAACGATTTTTTCAAGACTTCTCCAAATACAAAAACAAGATATTTTAAACATTTTTAAAGCTTAGTGTGTATGGATATGATCCACTATACATACAATATGAAATATCTATGTTTTTGACATTAAGCTCTAAAATAAGTTTTGATAAATCTAAAACTCAAAACACATGTATACTTTGAAGCTCAAAAATCAAAACGGTATTTTTCTAAAACACATATAAATTTTGTGTATGTGTGTATGAGCTTGAGCAATCCATAACTAATCTATCATTTACATTTTATCTAAAAATAATTCTTAATACTTACAAAACTAGACTCAAGTCTTCATAAAAATCTTCTCTTGAAAATCTTCTTCTCCTTCTTGACTTGATCCAAACCTTGATCCATGAGCTAGACTCCTCTTGAGTACTTGATGCGATCTTGATGCGCGAGCTCTTGAATCAACACGTGCTAGCTCCAAAACTTGACTTTAAATCTTTTGTTGAAGCTAAACACCTACTAAGATCTTAATCAAATATCTGAGACTAAATAACACAAGATCATTAGTACTATAACTACATGAGTTAATCATCATCAAAACTAGAGTGATGGGCCTTTGGGCTAACAATCTCCCCCTTTTGATGATGACAAAATTCATGGAGTTATATATGCATGAATTAAAGTTAAGCTTCATAGAAGCTCCCCCTTAACTCATGTATAGCAGCAAACATAAAGATATTCAATAAAGTGCATAAACTAAACAAAAACATATATGCATAAATATGGAGACAAACATGCATAAACTAAAAATTCTTCTCCTTTTTTTTTTGCATAAACAAGAAAATAAAATAAACATGCATATATAAACTCTCAAAATTCTTCTCCCCCTTGTTGTCAATTCATCAACAAAGGGGCGAAAACAATCAAACAATAAAGTTGTATATGCGATATACATTCATGAAGAGGAAGACGGTAAGTTAGCTCCCCCTACATACATGCATTATATGAAGAAGGGATGATAAGACCCTAACCCACATAAAGCGTAATATACAATGTATAAGCAGAGATGTTAAGCTCCCCCTACACACGTGTACCACATAAAGAAGAGATGTCAGGCTCCTCAATTTGAGATACACTTAACATGAATCTATATATAGAAGAGATGTTAAGCTCCCCGTGCATATAGGTAATACATATTAAGAAATTTTGAAAGAAAATTTTTGATAATTTTGAAATTTCTTAAGTTAACAAAATAATTTTTGATACCAATGAAATCAAATTGTAGTTGACAAAACTAAAATTGGTGCCACTTGTAGATACCACTTGTAGACAAACAAAGTTTTTTTGAGATACCAAAAGAGAACAATGCATAAGCTTATTAAGATACCAATTATACTTAAATTTAAGTCAAGCTTAGCATAAACATAATTTATGCTTTAAGAATGTAAAGATATTGTAAGCACAATCAAATCATAAATATGTATGAAAATAAAAATACCAATTGAAATTGATATTAATTGAAATTTGAAGCATACATATATATGAAAACATATATGAGTATACAAAGATGAAATAACATGAAGATCATGTGTATAACTCATAACTACCACCCTATTCATGCACATATTTAAATAGATTTTCAATAAGGGTATACAAGACATGGTCGCCCATCCAACTGCCCTTTAAGGGTAGAAGTTTTCAAAATAAGATTTGAAAATAGTTATAGATTGAAACACTAACAAATGAAGAATAAATAACTAGTTTAAAGTAATTTTTGAAAAACTAGTTAAAGATCCTTTAAAACATGAAATAGAATCATATATCCCATGAATCATTGCTAAGTACACGAAAATTGTTACTCAAGATCTATAAGGCTCAAAAATATGCTCATAAGATAATATAAGAGTAAACAAAAATAATGTGAGTGCACAAGAATCATGTAATATCATATTCATAAAATAATCAATATGGTTCAAAATAAATATGAGATTCTTTTATCAAAAACAAGAAATCATAAACACTTATTTTCATTAAACTTAAACTACCTTCAAGGTATTTGTATGTTCTATCAAAACTAAAAATATACATACATATTCCAAACACAAACGAGTCCATAATAGAATTTGCATGAAGGCAAGTAACTTACGGGTATACATGTATATTTATTAGCTTTAGACAAATATAATATATACATGAAGTAAAACATATACAGAAATAGGAAAACAAGTGTAAATGAGGGAATCATCAAAACTAGGTTATACATTTACATGTAATGAGTACAAGTTAGCAATGAGGCACAAACATATAATAATCAAGTGTAGCTCACTACTTGTACAGGTATAGGCACAAGTTTTAATAAAAACTACATTTAAATAAGTATTCACCTCATGAAATACAAAACATGATTATTTTAACATAAAACTAAAACGTGCTAAAAATTATCAAATGTAAAAGCATGTAAAATAAATGGGAGTTTAGAGATAGTTACCAAACCATATGAACTATTCTCTAAGTCTTCAAAAATGGTGGTCCTCCCACTAAACATCCTTGAAGGTGATGCATCAATTTGGTATGTCCATCTTGCTCATGCATCCACCACCAAGGCACCATATCTCTCACGCATGTGAGAGCCCACACCTATATCAAACACAAGAGGTAGAAATTTTGGTACCCATTTTCTTTGGGTCCACGGGAGGTAGCATCATAAGGAACCCAAACATTTTTTATTAGCAAAATTTATAAAATTTACTTTATCAAAACAAAACTTTACTAAATAGCCTTTGCAGCCATAGTGTGTACATTTGTACACTCTAACATGCATACGAGAATGAGTGTGATCATGATGTGCATAGTGTGTATATGTATGCCGTGGGTTATGTGTTTGAACATGTGGAGCTTGTTTCTTTTGAAACAAGGTTCTAATCTAGAATGGTTAAATGCACAATTGCTTAAAGTTGAGCTCAAACAATTAATTCTATTTTTCAAAACTTGAATCTCATTTTTATTAATAGTAGCAAGAAGAGCATGGCAAGCAAGAATGAGAATTAACAATCTTTTTCTTTTTAGAAATATTTTCTTTTTCTTTTGAAATAATTGTTCTTTTCAAAGAGTTATTTTCTTCCAAAACAATTTCTTTTTCTTTTTCTACCAAATTAATTTTATTTTGCAAAGAATTATTTCCTTCACAAAGATCATTAATTTTAAAGATAAGGAAATATTCTCCTTTTTCAAAAATTCATTTTCTTTGAAATGTTTTCAAATTTATTTTGGAAAGTATCCTTTTCTTTTGAAATGGAATCATATTTATTCTTCAATCTTTTATGGTCCTTTTTAAGCAAATCATATTTTTCAAGAAGTTGTTGACAAAATAAAGCAAGATCATCATATGGCATATCAACATCCTCATCAAGCTCGGATTCAGAGTTTACCTCAAGGGGGTTATCCCCTTGGACCATGTAGCATATGTTGGAAGCATCACTTCCATTATCCGAGTCGCTCCCGGCATAGTATTGCTTTTGTTCACCAAGGGAGACTAAAGTGTTCCATACTACAAAAGCCGAATCAAAGTTAGCAACCCTAGATAAATATTCATCATTTAGGGTAGATCTTAAAGTATGAAGGGCTTTTGCATTAGCCTCAAGATTTTGCCATTTAAACAATATGAATCTTTAATAGTAGCAAAATAAACATGAATACCTAGGGCTTTGAGGTACATAGACATCTTAACTTTTCAAGTTTGGATGTTAAGAATGTTAAACATAGGAGGTGTCATGAAATCCATGTGTGTCTAAACAAATATTGTGATTAGCTAAAATTGAGGATCTTTACTCAATGTTATTAGGCCCAAATCAAGAGCACCAAGCTCTGATACCAATTTTAGGTCACCTAGAGGGGGGTGAATAGGTGACAAACTAATCTAATGATGAATAATGCGGAATTAAAAACTATTTAGCAATTAAAACTATTAAGATAAATACACAAAGTATAATACAAGAGTGTAGCCGAATTCCCGGTGAAGGGCTCTAGACTATCTCCTCAGATTCCTCTAACTAAGAGTTGAGGTGTCACTATGGCTCCTCTTGGTTGAATACAAGGTGTGAGCAAACAATTCCAAGCATATAACAATTAAGCACAAGATATATCAAACATATAAAGAATAAGTAATGTTAGCATGTAAGATATAATACAAGTGAGAGATAGAGAAAAAGCAATAGCAAACACGGGAGATTTGTTTCGAGGTTCGAGCACCCTTGTTCTACGTCCCTGCCTTCAACACTATGA
>JAVJIF010018445.1:0-56916 GCA_038442645.1 Agave tequilana
AATGGCCTTTGCGGCCACAATGTGTACATATGTACACCTTAGTATGCTTATGTGTAGGAGTGTGATCATGTTGTGCAACATAAGCAAATGCATGGTTATGATGTGCATGAATGTGTGAAGTTTGTTTCTTTGAAAACATTGACTCCAACCTAGAATGATTAAAAGCAAGAGTTCAAAGATGAACTCAAACCATCCATTTTATTTTTTAAATATTTAATCTCATTAGTGGTTGCATGAAAAGCATGATGAGATAAAGAATCATTTTTCTTTTTCTTTTGTGAAACAAAATCTTTTTCTTTTTCACAAAATTTTCTTTTCAAAGATTTATTTTCTTGAAAAACACTTTTTTTTTTTTTTTCCACCAAATCAACTTTATTTTTCAAAATAGTGTTTCCTTCACATAAATCATTCAATTTGCAAGCAAGGAAACATTCTCATTTTTCAAATCTTTATTTTCCTTTTTCTAAGCATGCCATTTTATTTTCTAATGAATCTTTTTCATTAAGCATAGCATCAAAATTCTTTTTCAAATATTTGTTATCTTTTTCTAAACATGCAATGTTAATTTAAATGAATCTTGTTCTATATGCATGCAAGCAATGTTCTTTTTCAAATTTTTATTTTTCTTTTTAAGCATGTCATATTTTTCAAGCACAAGTTTGACAAAAGGTAGTAAGCTCATCATATGACATGTCTTCATCATCGATTCGGAGTTTACCTCAAGGGGGTTATCCCCTTGGACCATATAGCACACGTTGGAGGTGTCGCTTCCAACGTTCGAATCACTCACTCCCGCATAATATAGATCCTTTTCGCCAAGGGGTGATGATGTTCCAAGCTACAAAAGCCGATTCAACATTAGAAACCCTAGAAAGATATTCATCATTTAGGGTACATTTAAGAGCATGAAGGGCTTTTGCATTAGCCTCAAAGTACTTGCTATTATTAACATATGAATCATTAGTGGTAGCAAGATATACATGAATGCCTAAAGCCTTGAGATACAAAGACATCTTAACCTTCCAAATTTGGATGTTGAGAATGTCAAAGGTGGGTGGTGACATGAACTCCATGGTGTGTGTACAAATATTGTGATTAGCCTAAAAATGAGGATCTTTAACTCTAGTTGTTAGACCCAAATCAGATTCCAAGCTCTGATACCAATTGAAGGTTCACCTAGAGGGGGGTGAATAGGTGAAGGCTAATCTAATGGTCACTTAATGCCTAATAATGCGGAAGATAAAAACAATTATGACCTAATTAATTTTTTATACTAAACACCACGTATACCAAGAGTGTTGCCGAATTCCCCGTGAAGGGCTCTGGACAAACTCCTCTAGATTCCCCTTGAATGGGTTGAGGTGCCGCGTTGGCTCTCTTGGTTGAATACAAGTGTTAGCAAACAATCCCAAGCAAGTATACAATATGAGCACAATGAATATATCAAGCATATAAAGATAGACAATAGAGCATGCAAGATATAAAGGAGACAAGAGAGAGAGAGAGTGAGCAATCGCAAACACAAGGGTATGTTTCGAGGTTCGAGCACACTTGCTCTACATCCCCGCCTTCGACACACGAAGGATTTCCTCGATGCAAATCCCAATGGATCTCTCCTTGGTGCCGCAACACCTACAAGCCCTTGGACTCCCTAGTCCGTACACACGCAGCTCTCTAGCTCGCCGAGGCCGCACCTCAAAACACACGAGTCCGCACCCGAACTCAAAACACACGGACACACACGTCTGCCTCTTCAAAGAACAAATGAAGTCTTTGGTGATCACAACACTTTGATCCCTAAAAACTATCTCACTACAACACTCCTATAAGATGAATAGTAATGGATGGCTCAAGTGTTTGTGTGAGAAAAACTAGGAAAGAGAGGGTGGAGGAAACTCAAGAAAAATCTTTTAACACACTCTAAATAAAATCTTCCCTTTTGATTGGAAGTATTTGCTCTCTATTTTGTGGAGAAAAACTTCTGAAAAAGAGTGGGAAAAACTCTCTAAAAACTTCTCCAAATCTTATAGAAAACAGTCCACAAACTCCCAAATATATAGGCTATCAAAAACTATCCGTTGGGGCTTTGTCAGAACTGCCGGTCGACCCGTGCGGTCGACCGCCAACAGTCAGAAATCCGACCGTTGGAGCCACGGTCGACCGCCTGGTCGACCGACCCACTGGAGCTGAGTCGAGCTCTCTGTCGTCAACCCGTACGGTCGGCCGAACTTTCCAGAGAGCTCTGCTCTCTGGAGCGGTCGACCCGTACGGTCGGCCGTCCTCCAGTGCACGAAGGCGTGCACATCTGTGCACGTCGGTCGACCGTCCGGTCGGCCGACTTCAGTATTAGTCGACTATATAGTCGACTTGCTGAAGCCTAAACAGTTTTCTGGGATTAAAAAAGTCTTTTTTTTGGCTCAGATAAAATCCCATAAAATACTTAAAATCTACAAAAATAGTTTAACCAATATACTTTGATATACAAACATGCTTGCACAAAATCAAGGCATGTTATAAAAGATTGGACTATTTTTGTAACTAGAAAATATTTGGCTCATGATAAAAACTGTTTTTCCAAAACATGTTTTTCCAAATCTTCATCAAATACAAAAACAAGATATACTTATAAAGCATAGTGCGTATGGATATGATCCACTACACAATCATAATGAAATATCTATATTTTTGTCATTATCTCTAAACTTGATTTGGATAAAGGATATGTATACATGAAAACCAAAATCCAAATAGTATTTTGTCATAAAGAAAAATCTTTTCTAAATTAAAAAATCTTTTATGAAAACATATCTATCAAGAGTGTGTGTGTGATATATACTTGAGCAATCCACCAACTACTCTATCCTTTACATTTTATCTAAAACATAGAAATCTTATACTTAGACACAAGTCTTCATCTTCTTGAAGTCTTCACTTGAAGGCTTCTCATCTTCTTGACTTGGTCCAAGCTTGATCCAAAAGCTCCTTGGATCACACCGTACTAGCTCCAAATCTTGACATTTTATCCTTTGTTGAGCTATGCACCTACTAAGATCTTGATAATGAATCTGTCACTAATTAAACACAAGATCATTAGTAAACATAACTTCATGAGTTGATCATCCTCAAAACTAGGGGATAGGCCTTTGGGCCAACACAGAGCTCCTCGATTGTTAAGTCTCATGGCACATGTTTATGCATTCATTGATCGTGTTTGATTCCAGTATGATTATTGTCGTCCCCTATTTAGAGCTCTTGTTTATTTCTTGTGCATGTTTATACCTTGTTATTACTTTGTTTCATTCCTTTTTCCTTTGTACACTTGCTCGATCGCATCTGAGACCCCTGGGTTTGTCTGCCCAGATATAGATTCCGTGGTTACACCCTCAGGAGGACGGAGTACCTAGACTATTTGGCTGAGCAGCTGTAGGACAGTTCGTGACCTTGTCGTTTCTTTTTGGCTTTCAGTATATTTCATAGTTGTACTATTTCTCTGTTCCTATTATGTCATTGTACTGTATTTTTCATAGATATGCTGATGGACTCATATGTACTATGTTTTTGGTACTGTATTGGTCTGTGTTATATACTCTTGTTACATGTAAAATAATATATCAGTTCTTACCTTCTAATGAGACTTGTACGGCTACGGCTTTACCGTAGGCTTAACATGTATATGTAGGGACTTCATACCCAACACGTACACGTCGCCTATCATGTCACGTACTGTATTTTGGGCAGTGGGGCGTGATATTGATCAATGGAAGAAAATTTCTTAACTACAATGATGTGTCTGCTGCTCTTGTGAGTTATGAAGTAAAGAGACAGGATAGACTGTCTTCTTCGGGAAGCATAGCAACAGAGGCATTGACGGTAAGAGGTAGAAGTTTCAATAGGAAGGGAAGAGATGATCAGGGAAGATCAAAGTCTACATCAGGCTTCAGAGATCTGAAGAGGAATCAGTGCGCCTTATTTAAGGAGCTAGGGCACTGGAAAGTTGATTGCCCGAAGGCCAAAGGTAAGAAGATGGAGTCAAAGACCGAGGCGAATCTCGCACAAGCGGATGGATCGGATTCAGACTCATCAGTATTTTCTCTCTCTGTTACTATTCCTACTGTTGATTACTCAGATAATGCTGAGTGGATCTTAGATACCGGAGCCACCTATCATGTGTGCCCGAACAGGGCCTGATTTTCTAGCTTTGAGAAGCTAGATGGATGTTACACGGTCATGGGTGATGATCATCCGTGTAATATAGAAAGGATAAGTACAGTCCGTGTCAAGATGGAAGATGGGATAGTGCGAGAACTGAAGGAGGTGAGGTATGTATCTCAACTCAAAAGAAATCTTATCTCTGTTGGCGCTTTGGAAGCATTGGGCCTTGTGGTATCCATACGAGATGGTGTTCTCAAGATGACCAAAGGCTCAATGGTGGTTATGAAGGGCGTCCGTCGGAATAATCTTTACTACTTGAAGGGCAGTACGGTTATAGGTTAGGTGGAGACTTCTAGTTCTTCAGATGATGGTTGCACAAAGGTCTGGCAGGTGAAGGTCGGATAAAGAGGTGAAAGGTCTTTGCAAGCTCCTGCAAAGAAGGGATCATTGGAAGGTGCTGCTACCTGCAACTTGGAGGGTGAACACAGCGTTCTGGACAAGAAGAAGGTGAAATTCAGTACCAGTACTCACCGCTCAGAATGTCTTCTTGATTGTATTCACGTAAACGTTTGGGGACTTGCTAAGACTGCATCGCTTGGAGGTCACTGATACTTTGTCTCTTTTATTGATAGTTTATCTAGGCATTGTTGATATATCCTATGAGACAAACGTGTGAAGCCCTAAATATGTTGGTGAAGTGGAAAGGAAGAATGTAGAAGTAGACAGGTAGGAAGATTAAGGAGCTACAGATTGGTAATATTGAAAGAGACATAAACCAATTCCTACGATTTGGCCAGAACACTGGTATTGGTACTCACTTCACAGAAGGTATACATGGGTTGGCTAAGGAAGTAAACCGTTCCTTACTAGAGAAGGTTCGATGGTTGTTGTCTAATGCAAGATTAGACAAATCGTTTTGGGCTGAGGCGATTGTGTATGCTAGCCATCTCATAAATGGATCGACTGCGATAGGAGGTAAACTCCATTGAAAATTTGGTCTGGGAAAGCTGCTCAAGATCATAGTTTGCTGCGAGAATTTGAAAGTCCGACCTACTTCAGTGCCAAAGATGGCAAGGTGAATCTGCGAGTAAAGAAGTTTGTATTTTTAGGTGTCAACAGAAATATGAAAGGCTACAGGTTTTAGGATCCTGAAAACAAGAAGATCATGTTGAGTCGGCATGTCACATTTGATGAGACTTCAGTGTTAAAGTCTACCGTCTCTCAGCAGGTGGAGAGGACGGAGACCAAGGACGTATCGCAGCGGTAGAGGTTGATGCTACTCCGCCATCTCCAGTTAGCTTGGTATCAGTGAAGACTTCACCAGATGTGACACTGGGTGGAGATCATGTAGCCAGGGTTGATACTGAACAGGTTGAAGATATTGCTGAGAATGTCGAATTGTTTGCAGCCATTGGAACCAAGGTAAAACCACGCACATGGGTGAAGAAGCATGAATCTCAGGCTTGTGACCATGACAAGCTCAAATTGAAGGTTGTTATTCTCCATGACGGTAGTGAGGAGGTTCGTATGACTCAGCCAGATAGGTTCGCTGCTGAAGATTTAGGTACAGGTGCTTGAGCTTGATGGAGCTCATTTCAATGAACTACGGTTGGCTTGATCCTTTGGGTAAGGTATGTAGGCAGTCGTAAAAGCGCAGGCACATTTAGTGATGCAACCCATATGAAGCTGTTTGGGTTCTCGAGAAGCTGATTAAGACTTCACGTAGAGGTGAAGAGTTGGACTTCACGTAGAGGTGAAGCATTGTGATCTCGATGAACAGTTGATCTTCTAGTGAGAAAATAGGTAAGCTTGCATAAGGGGGGTGTGTATCCAGTTGTTGAAGTCGATGATGGTGTTCAATGTGCTCTACTCAGACTTGGTTGGACCGTCAGCTGAAGACATGTAGACTGGATATAGCCAGTCAGTTGGAGAGTCATGGTTGGCTCATGATGGGTTCTTCTTAAGGTCATGAAGTTGATGAGTGGGAGACACGTTCGTTGATTAACTCGTATGGTATTTCTCCTAAGGTGAAGTGATGGGAACACATGTATGGTGCATTCCAGTTGGATAGCTGAGCTAAAGGTTCCAAGTCGAGATCGTGTGTCGATTTCGCCGAGATCGTGTGTCAATTTTATCCGGAGCGCTCAAGTCGAGATCGCGTGTCGATTTCGCCGAGATCGTGTCTCGATTTCGCCAAGTGATAGACTGGAGTTCGTTAGAGATCGACTCAGATTTGGAAAATCTTCACCGAGGTGAAGAATTGTAGGGAGAGAGGAGATAGAGGAGATGGAAGAAGGTAGCACAGAGATCGGAAGTCAAAGGAGCAAGACGGAGCATTAAAGCAAGCCAAGTTAGCTCCCGGTCGACCGCACGGTCGAACGGTGGAGAAGGCCGGTCGACCGCCCGGTCGACCGGTGTGCACGACGTGCACAGGGTTAGCCCTGTCAACCGCCCGGTCGATCGTGGCATAGAACGGTCGCCGCCCGTCGACCAACTGAAAGCAGCCTGCTCTCGGTTTGAATACGGTCGACCGCACGGTCGACTGACAGACGCATTTTGCCTTTCCTTTTGGGATTCAGATTCCTTTTCTATTTGGGATCGAATCCAGCTTGGGTTTCCTAAAACCCAGGGACTCTGTGGTTATAAATAGGGCTAGAGCCTTCATGTATTGTATCCCTAAAAGTTTCCTGAAGTATCCCTCTGTATTAGTTTGTATTGATTGTTGAATCAATAAAATCTCTCTCTCCCTTGCCCCGATGACGTAGGCACGTTACCGAACCTTGTTACATACTGTGTTGATTGCTTTTCTCTATTGTTGTCTCTGTTCTTGTCGTGTTTGGTACGTCTCCGGCTGCATCAATCTCCGCCTGATTGGTAGATTTCTCAGAGGGGTTGTTGTCCTGCGTACAACAAGAAACACATAAAGATTCAACGCAGTTCTGCATAAAGCCAAAGGCCTACTCGGGGTGAAAAAACAAGAAGAAAGATTCATTATTAAAAAGGTAGTCACTGGTTATGTACTATCTATTAAGATTTTTGTGTGTGCATGGCATGTGACAAAAATAATTTCTAGTTATAAATTGTCTTGATGTATTGAACAATATTTTCAAGAAATCTATTAGAATTTGTCCCCTAAAAGAAAGAATAGTTTTCAATCCACACTTGGGCATTCAAGTTTCTTATTGGATTCTAATTTAGATATTACATATATTTGAACCTGACATATTCAAAGCTTTATTATAAGTCTTAGCAAACTTTAGTCTGCAGCAAGGTGTATGCCTTGTGATATAGAGAAGCTTATATATATATATAGGGGTTACTGTACCTCAACTGACGGCTGAGAGAGTTTCTCAGCCGGCGGAACGTGGCAACATAATAGCCACGAAATTGCATAAATTTTGGCGGACAAAAACCTGAGAAATCCCGCCTAAATTACTATCAGTCACTTTAACATTGTATATGACGAAAATAGCCTCCCTCACAACTTTTTACCTTATGTAAAATATTTCCTTTCAAAAAATTACAGATCTAAAATTTCACCTGATCATTCTGAAGAGATTAGTTCTATCATTTCACAAATTTTCTCAGTTTTTTAAAATATATTTGCTACATATGGCGCCAAAGAAATCATCTGCGGAAAAAGGTAATGGGGAAACAAAAGCAATTTTTTTTTAGGGTTTGTGGATTTTAATAGTTATATTTTTTTTCCATATTTGATTCCGTTTCTTTCACTTTTTTTTTTTTGAAAACTTGGGACCATGGTCGCAAATAAGAGAGAGATTCTCAAACTTGAGATCATAAATACCTTTTAAAATTTATAAATTTTGTAACACAGAGACAAAGGTCCAATTTTTTTCAAGTTTTTTGATTTCCTTCTCTGTCTACCATGGTCGCAGTTGTTTGGAAAAGCGTTGTAGATGTATGCGACCTTGGTCGTAGCGTTTTAACAATTATTTTTTTTCATACCCTTTATGTCGACCTGGGTCGCAGTTGTTTGAATTAAAGTTGTAGATGTATGCGACCTTGGTCGTATCGTTTTAAAAATTATTTTTTTTTTTCATACCCTTTCAGACTAACTGGGTCGCAGTTGTTTGATTGAGCCTAAAACCTATGTGGAATTCATTAAGAAATTCAAAAAGCACATTCAGGGCGATTTCATAGATGCGATAAAGAAAAGCCCATTTGCCCAATCTTCATGGCCTTTTACAATGAGGATTTGGAGCTGAAAAAGGTCTAAAATCAAATATTAGTGTACTGAGAATTTTAGACAAGTATGATAGGGATACAAGGACCTTTAGAATTGGGGGCAAACAGATTGAGTTAACAGTGGAGGATGATTTCATCAAGTAGTATATTAAAGCTTTATCAAAGAGATGCAAGAATAATGGTGAGTTGAATTTTAATATTTCGATTACTGAATACTTGCATTTAATTTGATTAATACTGATATTTTTTTTTATTGACATTGCAGAAAGAAAGGTTATTACAGATTTTTGAAATTGATTTCAATAAATTAATGAAAAAATAAATATAAAATACACAAGATGCCCCCAACAAGAAAACAGGTATTTCATTTTTTTGTGACGTTTACCTATCATATTTTCTACTTTTTTTTAGTACAGAAATCTAATTTCAATTAATGATTACTCTGTTCAATTTTCAGTGTTGATTGCGCTGTATATGTATGCAAGTACATGAAAAGTATAGCATTTGGTAGTCCATCAGCTATTGATACTGTGACGGCTGCCGATGTACAGAGACTAAGAAGTGAGCTTGCATACATGATACTCACAGATAGAGAGAAAAGTTGGGATGAAGAAACAGAAATTATAAGAAGGATGGTATTTGAAGACTGACAGTTGACAATTCATTGATGTCCTCAATTTTTATTTATAAATGTAAAAATAAATGCAATTCATTGATCTGTTTGTTTTATTAATTTAATTTATAAACATTTTTATACATTTATTTATTATAAAATCCATTGAGATTTCTTTATTTCCAATCTACTTCTATTACTAAGTGCAATTTACTGATTCGTATTGATATTAGAAACAAACATGAGTTCAGAAGTTGTAATGCGGCCAAAGTCGCAGTCATGAACTGTTTGAGTTACATCATTTCCTTATATTGCGATACTGTAATCGAGACAGCGATCGCGGTCGCAGTTACTGAGTCATTTATCAGATCCAAATGCGACTTTGGTCGCACTTCCATAATCGGGAAACCAAAGATTTTGTACACATAGCCCTTTATATATGTTTTAATTTAATTAATTTCATTAATTTATGTTATCGTAAACATAATCTTCCCTGTATTTTTCTACCATAAAATATTAAAACAATAATAATCTTCACGTGTTCAAAGTACAAAATAACTTGATGTAAGACTGTATTAACTTTTTAATTGTTTTCGAGAACTGAACAGTCACCTGGAAAGTATACAATTTATGGGAAAGGGCAGAAATAAATTTGGGACATGTTCACGTCGTTTGAGAGCTTAAACCTTTTAGAATTCCGGGATTAAAAATATATTTCATTACAGGATTATAAACATACTAAATAGGTTTTGATCAAATTCGTTTCTTTCAATATTCGGAAACAGATTCAAAAATGTCTTCTCCACCGTCTTAGCCGAAAAGAAGCCAATCATCTAATGATAATTGGATGTATAGTTCTGAATCGTTCCCTCGCTACGGGTCAGAGGATGAGCTTGATACAGACGACCCGTTCTGGGAGTTCATTGATGAACCAAAATACTGCCATGAAGAGGAAGAAAGCGAAGAGGAGATTGTTGGTAAATAGGTGGAAGAGACGGAAAGCGATACAGAAGACGAACACAATCATAATATTGAGGTCGAATCTGATTATGATGGTGATGACGAGAACGAATAGATTAGTACTTTAAAATTTGTATTTCAATTTTTTATAAATATATAAGCCTGTTTTCTAATGTTATTGTGTGAATTATATTTTTTACTACTTAATCTTGGTTGAAATGCTGTACCTTTGTCACAAATTTTATTCATGTGGTAGTTTGAAATGGATGTTAAAATTAAAAAATATATATATATCGTCAGCCAACTGCGACTCTGGTCGCAGTCATGAAACTGGTGTAGACATCGAGACAGAACGTTCAAATAGGCAAATATTAACATGCGATCATGGTCGCAGTGTTACTTTATGTTCAGTGTACTAAAGCACAATATAGGGCGAAAATGTCGAAATGGAAGTTAAAAATTAAATATATATATATATATATATATATATATCGTCAGCCAACTGCGACTCTGGTCGCAGTCATGAAACTCGTGTAGACATCCAGACAGAACGTTCAAATGGGCAAATATGAACATGCGATCATGGTCGCAGTGTTACTTTATGTTTAGTGGACTAAAGCACAACATAGGGCGAAAATGACAAAATTGTTGGCCTGGAGGCCTTCCTCTCTAGTTTTGATGATGATTAACTCATGTAGTTATGTTTACTAATAATCTTGTGATTTTAGTTTCAGATCATTTAGCAAGATATTAGTTTGTGATTGCTTCAAAAAGAGGAGTTTGGAAGCCTTCACATGGTGATTCCAGGGCCGAGCATCAAGATTATACATAGCCTAGCTCGTGGATCACGGTTTGGACCGAGTCGCCTTGAAGATGAAGATCGTCAAGAAGACTTAGGTATCCTAATTTAGTTTAGTGTGTTTTAGATCCATTTGTAAAGATAAGAATAGTTGATATGCTCAAGTGCACAATACACACACGTTTTATGTTTGGATATTGGTTTTTCGTTTTTGTTTAATCAATATTTGTTTTCATGAATAGTTGATCAAACAAGTTTAATTGATTTATGTATAGTAGATTCATTCTATACATGCATGCTTAACTTCTTAGATAAACTTATTTTGACAATTCTATTCATGTATTGAAAATCCAAGTTTGATAAAATACAAGTTTTGGTTTTTGGTTAAAATGTTAAAACACAAAAATAGTTTCATATGCTTGATATTTGAGCTAAAATGTTTATCACATGTTTATATATCAATGCAAAATTATAAAACTATTTTTGGGTATTTTACAAGACTTAAAAGAATTTTTAGAAATATTTTTAACATGTGTTTTCTGACCCAGACTGTTGCTGACAGGCCAGGTCGGTCGACCGCACGGGTCGACCGCACCAAAGGCCGGTCGACCGACGTGCACAGGCTTGTGCACGTTTGACAGACACAGGGACGGTCGGCCGGGCGGCCGACCGGACCAGAGAGCTTTGCTCTCTGTATCTGGGCGGTCGACCGAGCGGCCGACCGGATCAGAGAGTCTGCTCTCTGTATCTGGGCGGTCGGCCGTTGCGGTCGACTGGGTTGCCCCAACGGTCACATTTCTGACCGTTGGCGGTCGGCCGGCCGGCCGACCGCTAGGCCTGTCAGGCTGCCAGATCAGCCTAACGGCTAGTTTTCTGTTTGGCCTATATAAACCCCATTTCTTTGGGATTTTGGCTAAGTTTTTCTGAGCTAATTTTTCCCCACTCTCTGGTTTTAAAAAGAAGTTTTCAAAAGAGTTTAAGAGCAAAAAGATTCATCTTGTTTGTTTTTAAGTGTTTTGTTATTTTCAAAGAAAATAGTTTTTGGGAATTGGTTTATTGTTCTTCATTTCTATATCTATTTGGTATTTTCCCAAGAGTATTTCTTTGATCAAAACACTTTGTTTTCCACTCTTGAGCTTATCTTCTATCCTATTCTATTAGGATCATTTGTTTTGTGGAAAAGAAAAAAAGAGATTGTTTGAGGTTGTGGAAACCTCTAAGTTGTAAACCCGCCTTGCTTTGTGTATCCCTCTTTGGTAGAGGTTGATCGGAGTGGTATTGGTTTGCTCCCTCTTCAGTAGAGGTTGATATTTGTGTTTGCTCCCTCAAGTGTGAGGTGGAGTTGGTTTGTTGGCTACGGGCCTTATCCTTCTTCGGTAGAGGTGGATTGTGGTTGTATTGCCTCGGTGGCATTGTTGTTGAGAGAGGAGTTCGGTACTCCTTTAGTGGATTGGAAATCCTTCACGGTGGTGAAGGCGGGGATGTAGAGCTAGGGGCTGGAACCTCAAAACATATCTTTGTGTTTGTGTTTGATCCATTGTCTCTTAACTCTCTCTTTATATTGTGCATAGCATCTTTCATTTCATATCATATTTGCTTGCTTGTGTTGCCTTGCACTATTTCATATTGCTCATTCTTATATGCTTGGTTGTTTGTGTGTGCCTCACTTATACTTAACCACAAGAGCTTCATATAGCACCTCAACCCATATCTAGGGGAATCAAGAGGAGTTAGTCCAGAGCCCTTCACGGGGAATTCGGCTACATTTGTGTGTTGTACTAAGTGTGTTGTAATTAGTTTTTTAAGCTTCCGCATTTAGCGCATTTAGTTTCTAGATTAGCATTATCACCTATTCACCCCCCTCTAGGTGATTTACAATTGGTATCAGAGCCTACGCTCCTGATACTTAGGCTTTACATCCTAGGAGTGAGATCCTTATTTTGCTAATCTATCATTAGCATTTGCTTGTTTGCACACATATAGCTTGGACCCATGGACTTCATGACCCCACCTATGTTTGACCCTTCCAACATCATTGTTTGGAAGACTAAGATGTCCATCTATTTACAAACCCTAGGATATAAGGTTCACCTTGCCATTACCAAGGAATCCTTCCTTAGTGATAGCAAGCATATAGGGGCCAATGCACAAGCCCTTGAGGCCATTAGAAGCACGCTATCTAAAGAATATCTTATGCATGTTTCTAATCTTGATTCCGCCTTTGCAGTGTGGAACAAGTTGACAACCACCACCACCTCCGAGCTTCAATTACAAATCCAACAAGAAGAAGAATCTAGTGGAGATGAATCCGAGTCACAACAATGCTATATGATCCAAGGGAATGACTCCCTTGAGGTACATTCGGATACTCAACTAGATAGTGCTTGCTCTTCATTTGATGATCATGATTATATGGATGCCAATGCTTTAAATGAAGAGTTGTCCATTGTTTGTGAAAAACTCCTTGAAAAATATAAAGTTTTAAAAAAGAAAACTTGTAAAATAAATAAAGAAAAAGAGGATTTGTTTTCAAGACTTGAGTTGGTTTTGCAAGAGAAGGTTGAGATTGCTAATGAAAGGGATGCATTGAAATCTCAACTTAATCTTGCACTTAAAGAAAATGAAATTTTAAAATCTAAAATAATTGTGATGATGTGTTAAAGAAAAATGAGTTTTTATCTTCAAAAGTAGATCTTATTTTAAAAGATAATGACTCTTTGAAAAGAGAAATTGATTTCATTTCAAAAGAATTGGAAATTTGTTTAAATAAAAAAATCTTTGAAAAATGATTTGTCTTCACATGTTTGCCATGCTAGGGTAGTATCTCACACTTCACCCATTGCATGTACCTCTTCTTTTAGGATTAATGATGATATTTGTTTGCTTAAGAAGAGTGTAGATTGTTTGGGCTCCACTTTGAGCCAATGTGTTGTTGGGCATACACGATTAGAATCTTTGTTTCGAAAGAAACAAGTTCCATCTTTTCATGCACACCCTCCACGGCATACACATGCTCCTCACGGACACCATCACCACATGTATGCTCATGTGTACACTTGTACACATTATGGACGTAAGGGCCACCTTGCTAAATTTTGTTTTGATCATATACATGTTTCAAATTTAGCAAATAATTTTGTTTGGGTTAGAGAAGGTACTAACCCCCATAGACCCAAAAAGTTGTGGGTATCAAAGACCACCCCTTTTGTTTATGATGTAGGTGTGGGCTCTCGTATGACGTGAGAGTAGCGGTACCTTGGAGTGGATGCGTTCTGAGCCTCATGATGATTATTTGGATGCATCACTTTCAAGGGATGTTTGGTGGAGAGTACCACCATATTTTGGAGACAAGGAAAGTTGCCTTCTAGGTTTTGGTAACGATTCCTAACTCCTAATTATTGTTTACATGCTTTTCATATTCATTGTTTATAGCATGTTTCATTGTTTATAGATTATTATGTTCATGCCATGATTATTAGACCCTTGACATGCATGTATAGCCCCTTTGAGACACCCATGTTTAAAATGGACTATTATTTTATGTTCTCGTATATGTTTAGCTATCATGTACATCATAGTTCTAATGACATGTGAATTTACATAATAATCATGTTTAGTTTTGTCATGATGATTTTATCTTGTTTTTGATGCTTCATGATTTGATTACATATTTAGATATTAGTTTTCACTAAAACTAGGTATATACTTGTGCATATAGTGGGCCACAAATAAATCTATATATGTTTGAGCTTGAATGCTTATTTGAACCCATTAGATGTGCTAGTATAGTCTAGTTTTGATGATTCATACATTTTAAACTTGTATTCCCTTTTTTGAAATTGTTTTATGATTTTTGTTTAACTTCATGTATATGTCTATTTTATCCAAACTATTGTTTATACATATACATCCTTTTGAGCCACGTGCCTTCATGCATATATCTTTGTGGACTCGTTGTGTTTGGATATATATGTATACTTTAGTTTGTATAGGACATACATATACCTTGAAGATTAAATAAGTTTTGATGAATCTCATGTTTTCATGTTTCAAGGAATATCGTGCTTAAGTGCTTATCTTTCATGATTATGATCTTCACATTGTATTTGTACACTCACATTTATTGTTTACTCATGTGCTTGTTTTCATGAGTCATTTTTATGCCTAATTGATTATGAGTGTTGACTATTTTGTGAATTTCATGTTTATGAAAATTAATTTTGTTTTATTCCTTACTTGAAGGATTTCGTACTAGTTTACAAATTTTTCATATAACTAGTTGCGGTATTCTTCATTTTGGTAGAGTTTTCAAACAAACTATATTTTTCAAACCTAATTTTGAAAACCCCTACCATCTATGGGCGGTTGGATGGGAGACCATGCCATGTATACCCTTTTTGAATATCTTTTAAACTTGTGCATGAATGAGTGGTAGTTATATGATGTATACACTTGATCATTATTGTTGTTTCAATTGGTATCATTGGATTTTTTCAATTGGTATCAATTTTGACCTTTCTTGTATACTCATATATGTTTGTATGTATGTATGCCTTCAATTCCAAGAATATCAATTTCAATTGGTATCTATTTTTTCATACATATATATATATATATATATATATATATATCTTGTTTATGCTAAGCTTGAGCTTCAATTTTGTTTCAATTGATTAGTTTTCAATTACTTTTCAATTGATATCTTATTTCAAGCCTATGCGTGTGTTTTGTTGGTATTTCATAAAGGGGGAGAAAATTCGATTTTCATATTTACAATTGGTATTTGTATTTTCACTCCCTTACTTTATGATAGAAAATAAAATTTTAAATTGATATCATATACTTAAAAAGAAAAATATTCTCTTCTGATATCAAGATGTTTATTTGAATGTTTTAAAAATTGGTATCTCAAAATTTTGTTTTAGAAAATAAATATAAAAGTTTTGATTTATATTGCATATATGCAAGGAGAGCTTAACATCTCTTCTACATATAGATTCATGATAAGTGTATCTTGTATTGAAGAGCTTGACAATCTCTTCTTTATGTGGTACACGTGTGTAGGGGGAGCTTCACATCTCCTCTTATGCATTACATATTTTAAGTTATGTGAATTAGGGCTTGTCATCCCTCCTTCTTGTAATGTATCTATGTAGGGAAGCTTCACATCTTCCTCTTCATGAATGTATATCGCATATACCATTTTATCGATCTATGTTTACTTTCAATTGGCATCAAGATGCTACTTTGACATATTTTAAATTGATACCTTAATTGATTGTCACCCCTACTTGGTTTTGTTTTTGTTTTAGACAAAAAGGGGGAGAAAAATTTATTGATTTAGTTTTGCTTTTACCCCTTATTGATGATTGTTTCTTTGTATTAAAAAGGGGGAGAAGATTTTGTTTGTTTTGGTTTTTACCCCTTTGTTGATGATTGACAAAAAGAGGGAGAAAGATTTTGAGTTTGATTGTGTTTTATATATGCATATTTATGTTTTACATATATTAAGTTTAATTTAGTTTAATTTTAATTGGTATCAAGAGCATGTTTTGTTTTTGAATATTTCATTGGTATCTAGAACCTTTTATTGTTTATACATATCTATGCATGATTATGCATTGTCATTCATTGCATATTTATTGTTTATTTGTTTATGCATGAGTTAAGGGGGAGCTTCTTTGAAGCTTAACTTTAATTCATGCATATATAACTCCATGAGTTTTGTCATCATCAAAAAGGGGGAGATTGTTGGCCCGGAGGCCTTCCTCTCTAGTTTTGATGATGATTAACTCATATAGTTATGGTTACTAATAATCTTGTGATTTTAGTTTCAGATCATTTAGCAAGATATTAGTTTGTGATTGCTTCAAAAAGAGGAGTTTGGAAGCCTTCACATGGTGATTCCAGGGCCGAGCATCAAGATCATACATAGCCTAGCTCGTGGATCACGGTTTGGACCGAGTCGACTTGAAGATGAAGATCGTCAAGAAGACTTAGGTATCCTAATTTAGTTTAGTGTGTTTTAGATCCATTTGTAAAGATAAGAATAGTTGATATGCTCAAGTGCACAATACACACACGTTTTATGTTTGGATATTAGTTTTTCGATTTTTGTTTAACCAATATTTGTTTTCATGAATAGTTGATCAAAACAAGTTTAATTGGTTTATGTATAGTAGATTCATTCTATACATGCATGCTTAACTTCTTAGACAAGCTTATTTTGACTATCCTATTCATGTATTGAAAAATTCAAGTTTGATAAAATACAAGTTTTGGTTTTTGGTAAAAATGTTAAAACACAAAAATAGTTTCATATGCTTGATATTTGAGCTAAAATGTTTATCACATGTTTATATATCAATGCAAAATGATAAAACTATTTTTGGGTATTTTTACAAGACTTAAAAAAAATTTTAGAAATATTTTTAACATGTGTTTTCTGACTCAGACTGTTGCTGACAGGCCAGGTCGGTCGACCGCACCAAAGGCCGGTCGACCCTTGCGGTCGACCGACGTGCACAGGCTTGTGTACGTTTGACAAACACAGGGACGGTCGGCCGGGCGGCCGACCGAACCAGAGAGCTTTGCTCTCTGTATCTGGGCGGTCGACCGAGCGGCCGACCGGATCAGAGAGTCTGCTCTCTGTATCTGGGCGGTCGGCCTTGCGGTCGACTGGGTTGCCCCAACGGTCACATTTCTGACCGTTGGCGGTCGGCCGGCCGGCCGACCGCTAGGCCTGTCAGGCTGCCTGATCAGCCTAACGGCTAGTTTTCTGTTTGGCCTATATAAACCCCATTTCTTTGGGATTTTGACTAAGTTTTTCTGAGCTAATTTTTCCCCACTCTCTGGTTTTAAAAAGAAGTTTTCAAAAGAGTTTAAAGAGCAAAAAGATTCATCTTGTTTGTTTTTAAGTGTTTTGTTATTTTCAAAGAAAATAGTTTTTGGGAATTGGTTTATTGTTCTTCATTTCTATATCTATTTGGTATTTCTCAAGAGTATTTCTTTGATCAAAACACTTTGTTTTGCACTCTTGAGCTTATCTTCTATCCTATTCTATTAGGATCATTGTTTTGTGGAAAAAGAAAAGAGAGATTGTTTGAGGTTGTGGAAACCTCTAAGTTGTAAACCCTCCTTGCTTGTGTATCCCTCTTTAGTAGAGGTTGATCGGAGTGGTATTGGTTTGCTCCCTCTTCGGTAGAGGTTGAGATTTGTGTTTGCTCCCTCAAGTGTGAGGTGGAGTTGGTTTGTTGGCTACGGGCCTTATCCCTCTTCGGTAGAGGTGGATTGTGGTTGTATTGCCTCGGTGGCATTGTTGGTTGAGAGAGGAGTTCGATACTCCTTTAGTGGATTGGAAATCCTTCACGGTGGTGAAGGCGGGGATGTAGAGCTAGGGGCTCGAACCTCGAAACATATCTTTGTGTTTACGTTTGATCCATTGTCTCTTAACTCTCTCTCTCTCTCTCTCTTTTTATTGTGCATAGCATCTTTCATTTCATATCATATTTGCTTGCTTGTGTTGCCTTGCACTATTTCATATTGCTCATTCTTATATGCTTGGTTGTTTGTGTGTGCCTCACTTATACTTAACCACAAGAGCTTCATATAGCACCTCAACCCATATCTAGGGAATCAAGAGGAGTTAGTTCAGAGCCCTTCACAGGAAATTCGGCTACACTTGTGTGTTGTACTAAGTGTGTTGCAATTAGTTTTTTAAGCTTCCGCATTTAACGCATTTAGTTTCTAGATTAGCATTATCACCTATTCACCCCCCCTCTAGGTGATTTACAGAAATGGATGTTGAAATTAAATGAAAAAGGGAACGCTGCAACTGTTGTCGAAGACAAAAAAAATAACATCATCCAACTGCGACTCTGGTCACAGTCATGTCTCTGTTGTAGATAACTTGAAAGTCAATATTCAAATGTGCAAATATGGATGCGACCATGGTCGCAGTGTTACTTTATGTTCAGTGGAATAAAGAAGAACATAGGGCAAAATTGCCGAAATTATATTTGTGCGAAAAATGTCAACTATATTCAGATGTTATGATAATATACCAAGAGACGGGGGCAATTTTAAAAGCAACAAACCAATTTCCCCGACATAGAAGCACTGCGACCACGGTCGCAATTATCCCCATACACTGCTTATATTTGCGATCAAAGTCGCTGTCTGCGTTAAAGTAACTAAAAGGTAAACTATATAGGCCAAGTTTGTAACAGTGAAACTATAAAGTACAACTACTTACAAAAAAAGTACATTAGAAGTGAAAAATGATATTAAAATCTGCTTATAATGACATGCCAGTGGCAGCATGCGTCATGAATCTCTCTTCGCTATGCGACCATGGTAGCAGTTGATGACTGAAGCTGTCAAAATGAACACTTTATTTGTTCTAGGTGGACGCAACATGAAACTACCACTTCTGCAATTAAAAGGAAACGTAAGAATTTGAAATATAAAACTTTAGAAAGAATTATACAACAGGTTTAATTTAATACCAATAATGGAAACCAGTCCTGTAATGGCCCAGCTCTTGACAGTTTTCACATCTTCGATGCTTCACTTCCTTCTGAGATAGAGAATCTTCAAAATCAGACTTAAGCCTGAATGCAGCTCTAGGCCTCCCCTTGGTTGATATAGGACCAATTGGATCGCGTATATTCAATTCTTCACAATCTCGCAGAACAACGACGGATCCACTAGAACCAATATTAGTTTTAGACTGTGATGACTGATAATTTGCTGACATGGCTTTGTATTCACTAGTGGTTTCTTCAGCAAATCTTTCCAAAACTGCGTCCAACTTTGAAAGATGGATATCAGAATCGACAACCATCTCAAGAATTGCATTAAATTTTGAACGAAGTGACCATAATCTAGCCGTCCGTGGAGTGCCTTGACTGGGAAAAGGCCTGATGCCATTTTCAATTGCAACATTTTTGTAACGAGCATCCAACCTCCATCTCTGAAGTATATATGATTCTGGTATATGTGTAACGTGATTGCGCCACAAAATACATAGAATATGTCTACAAAGGATACCCTCCGTTTCAAATAATGAGCAACTACAAGACACATGAAGTTCCACAGGCTTCTCATAACTGACCTTTTCCCAGCTGTCTTTTTATTCTGAAAAATCACCAACCAGATATTTTGATCCAGGTCCGTCGTGTTCCAACTCTTCTGAAAACAGTGTCGTTACAACTGCCCATTCCTTTTGGAACAACTGAAAAATCTTCAGGGTATACAACTTCGAAATCTGTATCTCATATGGATTCGATGTACAGTTGGGCACAGAATTCAAACCCCGAAAGTCTTGTTGAGATTCAAAACTACGACGGGCAGCAACAGCTTTATCATATTGGTGAACAAATTCCACTAGTTTCACGTTTGCATTAACAAAACCATCAAAGAAAGAATTAATACTCTCGGACCTCTGGCTGGTTGTTATTCCAGCACAGAAACATCCTTGAGATATGAATTAACCTAGTGTCCACGCAGTCTGTGCATCTTCAACAACCAACTGTCTTCTTCTTCTAAATGATATTTTTCATTCATCAGTCGCCATCACTCCTCGCATGTGCTTATATCACGGGAGGTGTACCAATGATGGAATTCAGAGACCATATATTCTCCATACTTATTTGTCATCGGGATTTGTTGCTCGGCAATATGTTTCCGTACATGTCAGAAACAGTACCGGTGCTGAGTAGTTGGAAAAACCGTCTTGATGGCATCACCAATCTGGGCATCCTGATCAGTAATAATCAATTTCGGTGCAACTCCATGCATGCACTTGAGCCATTTTTGGAATAGCCACACAAACGTGTCCTTCTTCTCATCAGTAAGTAATGCACAGCCAAACAAATTGACTGCCGATGATGATTTACTCCAGTGAATGGAGCAAATGGTAAGCTCAAGTGATTAGTCATGTATGTTGTGTCAAAAACGATCACATCACAGAACCTCAAATACGAGAAAATAGCTCTTCCATCAGCCTAAAAAATGCTTCTAAGTGTGCCCGCATTATCAACTTCACTTGTAAAGAAAAATTCTGAATCGGTCTCGGATTTCTCTTGGAAATAATTGATGATCGCAATAAACTCATGACCAATGTTATTTCTACGATGACGAGTAAAATCAATAACTTGTTGCGGGCTTACTTCTTCATAACCTTCTTCCTGGCTCATTGCATTCACAACACGGAAAATATTTGAAGGGCGCATTCCCACATCAACCAAATTGCTCATAATGCTTCTGCTGATCTTCGATCGATGAGTCTGGTGAGAGTAATGGTGATGTACCTTATCCGGGCTTGACAATTCACGTGAATGAGAATCAACAAATTTGGTGACAACCCAATATCTTCTGTCAAATAAAAAACGAAGACGAACATACATCTCAGCAGGACACGCTACTCTGGTGTCAATTTGACGATGCACTGTAAGCCCCTCTTTTCTTTTGTCACACAACTTCTTCACACCTTCCTTATTGCAGCAAAATTTTCTGCAAATAACTTCATAAGGAGGCCTCCGTGACTTATCTATTCCTTTTCTTCTCACGCCAAAACCTCTGTTCCTTGCATAAGAATTGTAGAAATTGTATGCTTCCACATCCGTAAAAAACTGTTTCCCTAAAAAATATTTGAGCTTCCAGACATTTCTCCATGTGCATTCAGATCCTACAAAAACAAATTGACGAACTACATAAATATAAATATTTTTTAAATATCACACGTCTGAATTTTAATTACTAAAACTGCGACCAAGGTCGCAGATGTAATGAAATCTATATACTTCTTACTAAAAGACTGCGATCGTAGTCGCAGTTTTCCGTATGAGCAGATGTTTTAAAAAACTGAATAATAACTGTGCAATTCTCTAATGAATATATAAAATGAATATAATTGACATAGAAACGTGTAAGAATTATAACAACATGTAATGCGACTTAGGTCACAGTTACAAAAATAGCTTTCACAGTAGGAGATAATTTTCAAATCAAATTGCGACCGTGGTCGCAGTTCTTAAACTTTAGAACAAGTGATTATTCTGTTCTGTAAAACGAATTATAGGTCGCTGTACCATATACGCTACAGAGAAAGATTCTACATTTAAGAAATTGCGGAAAAAAATTGACACAATAAAAACCTGTTGATCGACATGCAAAGATGTCAACCCTTCAATACTTTAAATATTCTGAGAGAAAGTTGAACCAGATGATATATCATCCATATTTAGATCGGGAGATAGAGATCGCTTACGACTGCGACCAGAATTGGCAGGGGAAGTAGACTGCTCCGACGTCGACATTAAATAAAAGAATAAAAAACTGCTCTGAAAATCGATATTTTCAGAGAAAAACTTTATCGTAGGCTAGAAAGGAGAACCTAAATCTGACAAAGAGAAGTAAAGAAATAGGGGGAAAAATAATAATAAACAATAACCTAAATCTTATAAAGAGCGGTAAAAAAAGGGGGGAAATAATAATAAACAATAACCTAAATCAGACAACGAGCGGTCAAAAATTTGGGGGGGATAATAATAAATAATAACGGAGCGAGTAGCTTTTACCAAGGGGTATTTAGTAATTTAACTTGTTCCTATAAGCGGGACGCAACTTAGTGGGCTGGCAAATATTGAGCCACGTAACCGCAGGCTGAGAAAGTCTCTTAGCCGTCGGCTGATATACATTTTTCTCATATATATATATATATATATATATATATATATTATATATATATATATATATAGTGAGTTGATCCCCTAAGAACGGTTCTCACGAATTCATGTGAGAACTTTCACGTGGGCCGTCGGATCTGATAGAGATCTAGTTTTATTTGATTTGATCTATCAGATATATATATATATATATATATATATGAGAAAAATGTATATCAGCCTGCGGGCTGAGAGAACTCTCTCAGCCTGCGGTGACGTGGCTCAATTTGTCAGCTCACTGACTTGCGGCCCGCTTATAGGAAGAAGTTAAATTACCAAATACCCCTTATGAATAGCTACTCTTTCGGTAACTTTCCTTATTTTTTATTATTATTTTCTCACAAGACAATTTTTTGACCGCTAGTTGTCAGATTTAGAAAAATAAAAAAATTTAGACCAATGATTATTTAAAAATTATAAGAGAATAAAATACAAATAATTTTTAAAACTCTACCACCAAGGTCGCAGTCATCTACAATACAAATGTAAAAAAACTGCGACCCGAGACGATACAGCGACCAAGGTCGCAGTCATCTACAATACAAATGTAAAAAACTGCGACCCGGTTCGACACTGCGACCAAGGTCGCAGTCATTTACAGTGTACACTGCAAACATAACAAACTGCGACTAGGGGAATTAAAAAACAGATGACATTAAATACACTGCGACCATGGTTGTATGACACTACAACGAATATATGAAACAACTGCGATCTGGGACGACACAGCGACCAAAGTCGCAGTCATTTACAATACAAATGCAAAAAACTGCGACCCGGTTCGACACTGCGACCAAGGTCGCAGTCATCTATAGTGTACACTGCAAACATAACAAACTGCGATTAGGGGAATTAAAAACAGATGACGTTAAATACACTGCGACTATGGTCGTATGACACTACAACGAATATTGAAACAACTGCGACCCGGGACGACACAGCGACCAATGTCGCTGTCATGTACAATATAAATGTAAAAAAACTGCGACCGGTTCGACACTGCGACCAGGTCTGTAAATTTATAATTTTTAAACAAATTTTTTAAACAAAATGATTAGGTAAAATTTTAGATCTGTAAATTTTTTTGAAAGGACACGTTTTTACATAAGGTAAAAAGTTGTGAGTGAGGGTATTTTCGGAAAATACAATGTTGACATGACTGACATTAAATTAGGCGGGATTTTTGAAATTCTTGTCCGCCAAAATTTATGACAGATTTGTGGCTCTGATGTTGCCACGTCCTGCAGGTTGAGAAACTCTCTCAGCCTGCAGGCTGAGGTACAGTAACCCCTATATATATATATATATATATATATATATATATATTATATATATATATATTATATATATATATATATATATATATATATATATATTATATATATATATATATATATATATATATATATATATATATATATGGGGTTACTGTACCTCAGCCTGCAGGCTGAGAGAGTTTCTCAGCCTGCGGGACGTGGCTACATCACCGCCGCACATCGGTCGCAGAGTGTTGGCGCCAAAAAAATAAAAAAATCCCGCCTAAACAATCGTGAAACAAATTGACAAAAATACCCCTTTTATATGACGACTGCGACTACTACCCTTGAAAAAGTAAAAAAAACACATTTACTTAAACATTTATCAGTTCCCAATGAGACTATGGTCGCAATAATGAACTGTTTTGAAGTTCATTATAATTTCAAATTATAGTGTATTAACATTTTAACTGTTTTGGATAACTGAACAGTCACCTAGGAAGTATACAATTTTTTGAAAAGGTAGAAATATATTTGAGAGATATTCACGTGGTCCGAGAGCTTAAACCTTTTGGAATTCCGGGATTAAAAATATATAAAGGGTCATGAGCAAAGGATTAAAAACATACTAAGTTATTTTTTCCAATAAGGAAGACGAAAACATGACTCTTGACGACGAATCTGATTACGATGGTGATGACGAGAAATAGAAGTTTAAAAAAATGTATTTTGTTACTTTTTTAAATATATATAAATATGTTTTCCAAAGTTAAATGTGACGAAATCTGTTTTTAAATCTCTTTTTTAAATATATTTTGGTACACCTTAGTCGCAGTTGATGACCGTAGTTTTATTAAAATACACTGCGACATTGGTCGCAGTTACTGGTCTTTAGACTTAATCAACAACACAGCGACCTTGGTCGCAGTTCCTCGTCTTTATTCTTAATCAACAAAAAAACACGACGACCTTGGTCGCAGTTGATGATCGTAGTCTTAATAAAATACACAGCGACCTTGGTCGCAGTTGTTGGTCTTTACTCTAAATCAACAACACTGCGACCTTGATCGCAGTTGCTGGTCTTTATTCTTAATCAACAAAAAAAATACTGCGACCTTGGTCGCAGTTGGTGACCGTAGCTTAATCAACAAAAAAAACACGACGACCTTGCTCGCAGTTGATGACCGTAGCTTAAATCAACAAGAACACTGCTACCTTGGTCGCAGTTGTTGGTTTTTACTGTAAATCAACAACACTGCGACCTTGGTCGCAGTTTCTGACCGTAGTCTTAATAAAATACACTGCGACCTTGGTCGCAGTTGATGGGCGCAGTCTTAAAAAAAAATAATCTGCAAACTTGGTCACAGTTGCTGGTTTTTATTATTAATCAACAACAACACTACGACGAGGTGACACGTCAAACGCAGCAGTTGCTTAGTCGCAGTCTTTGCTGGCAGTTGTTTCTGTTTGCACTATAGGCTTACGCGACGTTGGTCGCAGTGTCGTCTCTGGTCCAAGTTGTTTTGTTTGAAAATGCATGACTGCGACCAAAAAAGATCGAAGTTTATTAAAAAAATAAATATGTTTTTTATTTATGTCCAGTCATTTATATCCACGCATGTAAAAATGATACAAAACGCTCTCTTATACAATAAGATTGAGTGTTACAATACAGGAGTACAAAGAAAGACTACAAAAAAAGAGTACTTGTTGACTAAAGAGCAGTGGTGTTATTGACGTATTTTTATTTATGTCCAGGCATTTATCTCCATGAATATGAAAATGATACAAAAATCGATCTCTTACTTATACAATAAGATTGAGTGTTACAAAAAAACGACATCAAGAAGACTAAACATAAAAAAAAGAGCCCTTGTTGACTAAGAGCAGTGGTGTTATTGAGGTCCTCGTGTATTAAAAAACTGTGGATTGCGAGGACCACGAACAGTGGTGGTATACAGGTCTGGTGGCAGCAGAAACCCTTCGGTGATGAACATCTCTTCGTCAGAAGCCTCGATGACACTTCTGGGGTGAGAGAGGAGGAGTTGAGACCGCACAGGGTATGCTACCCACCACTATATCCACCACAACCCCCGCCGCCATACCCACTCTGACCATCCACAACCCAGATGGGAGAGCAGATCTCGGTGAGGGTTAGGTCCTCGTCATGACACGACTAAATCTCTTGTACATGACGAGGACCACGACTAAATCCCTTGTACACGAACATCGATCAAGTTCGCCGGCCAAAAATATTCTCCCAGTGGCCCAGCGAACCTGAAAAAAAAGGACAATCAAGCTCTGGGTCATCTTCGTCCATGGGGTCATCTTCATCCATGGAGGCAGGAGCCTGTTAGAGTCTCTCAAGAAAGCTGGAATTCTCAGAGCAATTGCTCTCGAAAGAAAACTAAGTATGGGCCGTTTTAAAAAAGGAGAGGGTGAGCCCTATTTATAGGCAGGCCATAATAACCCTAATTAATAGTTCATTAATTCAAAACCGGCGCTGGTGGTCTTTTAATGCCAAACCGGCGCTGGTGGTGTCCAACCACCAGCGCCGGTTTGGCATTAAAAGACATTAACGCATAAACCCAATGAAGAACAGACGAGTGGACAGCAGCTTCGGGAAACAACGAATGGTGCGGGTTCGTCGATGTAGAGTTGACGTTAAAAGATCTCATAAAATCTTTTATGACAGGCCGCGTCTCACGAAGTGACTCCAGGTCGCGACCCTCAGCAAAAACTTTTCATTTTTCATTTAGATTTAAAAAAAAATGACTTAATCCAAAACAACACTGCGACGTTGGTCGCAGTTTCTGTAATGCGTGCCACCGTGGACGCATTATTTTTTTTAAGACTGCGCTTATCAACTGCGACCTTGGTCGCAGTTGCTGGCGGCTGATATAGCAAAAAATAACACTTCCACCTTGGTCGCTATGCATGTAAATATAAAAGGAAACATCTACCTAACGTACTGCGACCTACGTCGCAGTACATGTAATGCGTGCCACCTTGGACACTATGCATGTTAATATAAAGCAAACATCTACCTAACGTACTGCGACCTACGTCGCAGTCCATGTAATGCGACCCTAAATTGCAATTGCTGGCCATCTTTATCAATAACACCACGGCGACTGCGACCAAAGAATCTGACTAAGGTCGCAGTTTAAATGTACACCAAAAAAAGAATCTGACATAGGTCGCAGTTTAAATGTACACTGCAACCAAAGACTCTGACTATATTATATACAAAAAAAAATTAAACTATAAAGTAATATTTTTATAGCAGGCCAGTGAGGGTGAGGCATCCGGGCAAAAATTATAATAAACAATAAGGAAAAGTTATCGAAAGGGATATTTGGTAATTTAACTTCTTCCTAAAAGCGGGCCGCACGCCAGTGACGTCACAAATTGAGCCACGTCACCGCAGGCTGAGAGAGTACTCTCAGCCCGCCGGCTGATATCCATTTTTCTCTCTATATATATATATATATATATATATATATATATATATATATATATATAAGAGTTTTTTATTTCTATTTTTCAACCCTAAACAAATATTAAAAGTGAGAAATTAGTGTTTTTTACTCCGCCTTTCTCCGGCTCCGCTCCAAATATACAACCCCCGGACCAAAACCCAAAAACTCACTGAGCCATAGTTTTTTTTAGAGGAAAAGTTGTGATCTTCATCTTGCTCTACCGAAATCATATGGAGATCGTTGGGGTGTCAAGGGAGCAGACGGTGAGAACAATACGAACACGTAAGCTCCCCTTCAATGCCCTTAGTTTTGTTCACGAAAATTTTCTCTTTATATTGTTTTCTTTATTTTTTCCCCCCTTCTTTATGTGCTGTTTTGCAATATGACAGGTTGAAATCAAATTCAATAGGTACACATCCATTTCATTGAATCAAAAATCAATATTTGCGTAGAGGTGGACTTCAAATTTCTCTCAACCTTCTTCCGTTTGACAATGACCACATACAATTAAATTCTTAGGTTATCCTAAAATGTGCAGAAATTCCCGGTTTTTAATACTTGGTAAAAGGGTTTGTAAATGTATGATCCATTTTGAAGATTGAGGGAAATTTTAAATGGTGGGAAATTGCAGTTGCCAGTAAGAATGTTGGAGGCGAAAATTACGTTAGGCTGAAGTGGAAGCAGTTCGGCTTGGTTGAATATCCTTAATCTTAGAGATAAATGGGAGATTTAATAGAGAGCCTTCATGAAGAGGCCCCAAAGGACTTATGTGTGTGGAGCTTCTTAAAAAGTGAGGAGGGGGATCGGGAAGAAATATGATGTGAAACAGTGATACATGTGAATCAGAAATCAGTGATAAAACAAAACTTCGCTATGTCTCACCAACAAAATGATTTTGAGTAGGAAAATAGTTAAAACTAATAAATGGACAAATGGATTTTAACAAAATATTGCAGTTGCAGTGAATCCGTTCTAATCTTAAATAAATTGTTACAACTACTCAGTTACAATGGCAAAGATTGTACCATCAATATATATAATCAGTAAACACATGGTTAACAAATTCTCTCAGTCTCACAATATTTGTGGCAGCAGATTAGATCAATAAAATAATAGAGATGATTATCGATCCCACAAATAAATAGAACGTGTAAAGAAATATTACCTACTGATAATTATAGAGATCTCACTGACCTGAAGAGAATGCCAGTATGTAGAGCTCGTCGTCACGATTGTAATGGTATGCAGATCGCCTGAATCGAATTTCAATTGTGAGTTACGGTCTGAAAACATTGACTCTGCACTAGCTGGTATGTCCTGCTCTGGACCCAATACTGTAATAACGGGTTGGGTTGCTGAGCGGGTTTACAACTTAAACCTGTGTTAACTCTTTGAAGTGGATATGGGATGCGGGTCGGGGGTTGGATTTGAAACCCGAAATCACTTCATCCTTCTTCTTCTTCTGTTGTCCGTTGGGTGCAGAGTGACGAGGGAACTGCGGAGGGAAGCTCTGGCAAGACTCCGGTTAAGTGGTGGGCGGCTGGAGGCGCGGGGCGCACGGTAAAGAATCTGGACTTTGAGCACCTGCGATGGGGCACTGGAGTTCGGCAAAGGGGCATACGAACGTGGCCTCGGTGCTAGGTAGCGCGAGGAGGAAGGGCCTGTCGGTAGCTGGGCACGGTAGCGCCGGTGGGGAGTGAGATCGAGAGGTTGTGAAAGAGAGGAGGACGATCGGCTGCGGTAATAGATGACGAAGATGGCGCGGCGAGGGAAAGAGGAGGTGCAGGCAAGGGTTGTGGTGGTTGGCGAGGAGCAAACGGAGTCGTCGGGGCTTGTCGGCACTCATGATCGAGCGTGTAAGGGGAGGGAAAAGCTATGTAAGTGGGAGAGAGGAAGGAGAATTTGGATTTGTTGGGTTTGTGGGATATGGAGGAGAGAGATCCTGAGTGGGAGAGGAAGCAAAGAACCAGGCTTGGTGGCGGCTTGGGGAGGGAGAAAAAGATAAGAGTTAGGTTTAAATAAATAAATAGGAATTTTATCCTAATCAAATCTTGAGATAACAAAACCTCACACATATAATTTCATTCAAATTCTTCATTATTCTTCTAATAATCAAAGAGTCTAATAAATAGACTTTACAACTTTGAAGTTTCAAATCACAATTGATGTGGTACTAAATAAAAAGAAAATACAATATTCAACTCCTAATAAAACAAAACACAATTAAAATAAACATTACATAAAACAAAATGTATAAAGTCTTCAACTGCTCGAGTCATTCTGGACTGAAATTCTTTCGCCTGCTTCAGCACTTGATGTCCGCATTATCTGCTTCTTACTTTTGGAGTTGGAAAATGGTCGAGCCATTAGGTTTGTAAGCATTTATAGCATGAGAGTTGATGATGACTCGTAAAAGATCCATGATGAAGGGAAGGTCAGCGCGGAGGTTAAAATTTCAAAAAGGCCTTAGCATAGAATTGAAGGTGATACAGGAAAAAAATGGTGTAGCTACTTGAAGGGGTTGAAGTTGGAACTAGGGATGATTTCGATGATAAATTATTGAAGTGGAAATGGTAGGGTTCGTCTATCAGGCGATTTGGCATGTTAGTTTAGATCTGCATTTTTAGTTTATAAACCATGGTGAATATGAAGATTATTTCCTAAATAGTTATGTTTCCAGTTGTGGCCCAAGGAGGATGCATTTATTTGGTTATCCATGAAAAATAGAATCTTAACAATTGATAACCATTATCATAATGATGTTGAAGGTTTAGCTTTTTGTTCCTCATGATTGGGATTTGAGAGGATCAAATGCTGGTTCATTTACTTCCTAAAGGCTAACCTGGCTCAATTATCTGGAGAGTGTGTTTAATATTTTGGGGTTTGGTAAGACATGGAGTTTCTTGAGGCTTTTTGGACCATAAAGTGTGGGACATGTTGTAATTGTACCTTGCATTTAACTTGTGACAGTTGGGATTAAAAATGGATAATAATGTTATAAATATAAGCCACCGATCAGGTTTCCTGACAAAACTTGTTCATGTTCTGTTGACTAGTTGAAGCGGATATATTCAAATCGAACGAGGCGAGGTTTTTTCGGTGACTCCTTCGACTTTATTCATCCATCTGTCCCCCAAAGAGAGAGAGCTAGAGAGAAAGCCGAGAGAGAGAGAGAGCCACCCTCTCCCCTTTCCAAGCGGCCCTCCCCTCTCCCTTCTTTTCCCCCTCCTGCCTCCTCTCTCCTATGCTCCCTTCCCCTCTCCAATCTCCCCCTCCTTCTTTCTCCCCTCTTCCCCCTCTTCCTCCTCTTCATCGCTCGGTTTCACCGCCAAGTGGTAATCAAATTATTCTCGTATCATTTTGCATTTGCATGTATACAGATGGACATGAAGAAAATTTTAAATCAGACTATATCAAGGAGTGTGTTCAGTTATGCTAGAGTAAAGAAAAAGAAAGATATGAGATAATGTAATAACGTGAAATTGGAAGAAAGATAGAATTAATCATCTCTCAGGCATTCTTCCACTGTTTTTGGGAGTGTAACCATAAAAATAAATTTTGTACTCTCTTAAGAAAAATGAGAGATCTGTAGGAGGGATTAAGGTAAGCCTCTGTAACCCCCTATTTAAGTCAAATAAATTTTGCCCTCTTGCAGATGGAGCTAAACAAATTGCCAAATCACATATATGCTTTGGATTTGTTTATATTAGTTTTGTTGCGCTTTGTGTTTGCTTATTTTATTTCCATAAAAAGGGATTCATTTCTTTGATCGAATTGAATCCTAACAGGACACTCTGGCAACAACTACATTTTGGCCAATCCAACTTGAGAAAACCTCTACGAATTTCATGGATTATTTGAAGGATCCAGTTAAGTTTCTGTAGCAAACAATGGGTACTATTTTGCATTATGTAGGGCTCTCATCCAAAAATCTCAAGGATGCTTTTTAGCAAGGTATATGGAACATGAGTAAGAAAGTCCCATGGATCAAGAAGTTGGGCACTTGAGGTTGTTCAGAAATTCCTTCACTGATTAAGGGGATGATTTGGGGCATCTTGGTGGTGCTACTTTCATTTGTTTCTCATTATGTGGTGGGGCAATCAATTTAGCTTGTACTGAATCATATGCATATTCAGGGGCGGAATTAGGAATAAATTTTGGGGTGGACTGTAATCTTTTATAACATATGCTTGTGCAATATATGAATTTGTCATAAGAATAAAATAATATTCTCCACTAAATCAGAGACGGAACCAGAATAAATTTAAAAAAATCAAAATAGAAAGGGGGTCTAAGGTAATACATGAAAAAGTGAAGGGGGTGTAAGGCAATGTATGAAAAAATGGGGCGGGCTATAGCCCGCCCGAGCCAACACTTGGTTCCGCCCTTGTGAATATTTAGGCTTGTGTGTGTGTGTGTGTTTTTTTTTGGGTGGGGTGGGGGTTGGTTATTCTACATTTAAGGAGCACTCAATATATGGAGGTTTTTATTTTCATCATTTCTCCGTAACAAAGTATGGCGGTTTCTCCGCCCACTTCGTATTGAGAGGACTTATCGACATATACAGAAAGCAGTATAACGCAATGAAGAACAACATTTGGATAGAACGAGGAAAGGAAACAATAAGATTCTAAAATGTGGATTTATTATGTTTGTGGTCCAGCTATGCATAGTGCATGATCAATTTATGCGCCAATTAAATGAATTATGTTGAAGTATGCAGAAATAAAGTTCTAATGTATAATTATACAAACACGCACACTTTTAATGTTGAAAGTTCCTAAAAAATCATGAATAATAGAAAATAGAAACTTTTTTAAAGTTTCTAAAAAATGAATAAAGTTATTAAATTGTGAATACAAACAATATAAGTTATTGTGCTAATAAGATAAGTAAATAACTATAATGGATAAACAACATTATCGTGTCAATATAATAACTATAGAGGTTACATCTTCTATGATCATGAACTGGTAAGTAAATCTCTTAATATTTTTTCAAAGGTAACTCTATTTATGATGAGGACATCACGCAGTTCTTCATCTTTTCATGCCTTAGCTTATTCGGGAGATTTAGTATTTTGTTTCAGCTTTATTTGAGTAGGTGTTTTAGCTTTATTTGTGTTCCTTTGTCGGCGTTTAGTACCACATCAGTTATTTCCCAGTACTCCTCTTTTGTAAAGCCTATATAAGGCCCCTTAAACTATTAGAATTAATGAATGAATGATTAAAACTTTTCTTCAAATTGTGTGTTAAATTCTTGAGTTCAGCTGCTCTCGAGTTTAGGGTGAGAAGCCCGTGCAAGGGGTGGAAACCCAAATCTTTTCTTATCCTCAACTTAAATTTTGGTTTCGATTTGAAGGTGATTGCGATCCAGGTGGTTTTACATCATTTTGGTATCAGAGCACCGGTTTTCAATCCCCTTCAAATTTTTTCTTTTCAAATTTTTCTTCCAGTCCCCAAACCCTAGATCTGTAAACCAGATCCAGTCACAAAAAAAAAGGATTTCATTGTTTCAAAAAAAGAAAAAAATTACAGTGAAAAAAAAATTCTCATCAAAAAAATCCCTGGAAAATTCGAAGCTTGCACTGTTCATCTTCTCAAGCATCACCGCCCCTGATCTACACCAACGCCCTCCAAAATCCTTCGTCATCAATCTCAGACCGCCGCCACCAACTCACAGACTTCGCAAACACCGCCACGCTACCAGTCACGATCACCATCAGCGCAGTCTTCACCAACGTCGACGAGATTTGCCACCGCCATCGTCATTCTCGTCCCTCGTGTTTGCTTATCTTGAGCTCGAAGTCCACCACCAGGTACCCCGATCCCTCAGCATCTCCATCACAGTTCGCCGGATCCAGAGCAATTTGCTCGCCGTCTGCTGCTGCTCGTCGACCATCGAGATCCACACCCCCTCGGCGATAACAACCGCCCTCATCTTCCAACAAATCACGCCGCAAGCACTCGATCACCCGCACCCGGAGCTACTGCGACGGACCTCCTCCGATCTTTTCACCGCCGGATCTAATCGACAGATCTCTCCGCCGTCGGCCTCGTCGAGAGTCACCAACGCCACCTCCGTTGTCATCCAATCAACTTCGCCTTCGCCTCGAGCTCATCCCCACTCATTGCCGACCTCCCTCCTCTTCTCCATCGCCACAGTTCGAAGTCTTCGGCAAACCCCCGCGCCAGATCCAGTCCCGATGACCCCACTGCGGCTCTGGCATCATCTTTGGCGCCGTCTCTCCTCTGACTGCCTCTGAACTTCGTCGATCTTCGCCAATTTTTCCTCCGTCGTCGCAGCGACACCACCACCTACTCGTCGGATCTCCATCGCCAGTCTCCCACCCTCGTCGAGGCCCCCAGGCCTCATCGCCGCTCCAGATCGGAGCTTGACCGCCCTCGTCAGGGTCTCGCTGGACCCCAGAGCATCGCCGCCGACGCCTTCTCTCCTCGCCCGCGCCTCCGCCTGAATCAACCCACGCCGCCGTCGTGGGGCGTCGCAAGCCCTAACCGTGAGATCGAAAGTGGGAGAAAGGGAACAGGGTGCTGGGTTCACCTTTAAAACCCAACCCGAATCCTTGGGCTTGGGTCAGATCCTAAGAGGTTGGGCCGGATCCAGACCCAACCGGCCCATTTTAAACCCGTTTGGGTTTTAAGAGAACTCATAGCGGGTTGTGGGTCCCGGTTTGATCGGGTAGAGCGACTTGAACCTGAACCCGACCCAATCCACTTAAGTGACGTCAACGCTGACGTCAGCCAACCGGTTAGCCTACTGAGTTGACTCAGCCCAGATCCAGTTCGTCCAGACTCAGTCAAGACTCAGTCCAGAATCACAGCATCACTTTAAACGGTCACTCTGGGCTCGTTTCAAGTCCGAATTGACCCGTTTTCGAGGCAGTGGATTCGTGACGACCAGTACTACGCGCCTACAGCAGTTTCATTCAGGTTTGAGCTACGGTCGCCTTCCAGACGTGAACGACTCCACCTCAGGTGATATCACAACTTGACCTAGTTCATTGACTGTTGATTACTTGCAACTACTATACGGATTGCTATAATTTATTGGTAGAAATGCTATTTGCTTCGATCTAGTGGTTGCATCTTTTCATCATTTTAGGAATACATTTTATTTACATTTAAGCCTTAAACTTTAGGAATTTTTTTTGTTTAGTCCATACATTTAGTTTAATTGACTTTAGGACTCTTCACTGCATCTGCTTGCTTGCTTGAGTCATCATGACTAATCAGCATTATAGGGACTCCCACTTAGACCAGCTACACAATCTCCATCAGGGTCATATGTCTGTTCATGAATACATTACCATATTTAAGGACTTAACCCATCGTAGTGAAGTGAGAGAGCACCCTTCTGAGACTCTAACTAGGTTTATTTGGGGTTTACAACCTAAAATAAAACGTGCTATGATTACTGGCCCCTATGACCTAGTTACCGTTGAAGATGCCTTTGAAGTTGCATTAAAGTTGGATTTGACTTTCAAAATGCTAATCAATGCCAAGGTCAAATGTTCTAAATGTAAGGGCTATGGACATTACCATTATCAGTGCCCCTCGGAGAGTCAACATGTTAGAACTGTGCCCACTGATGAAGTTGACGAATCGAATGCTGTTAAGGATGACCAAGTTTCTTCTAAGACTGTTAATATAATTGAAGACATAGCCGTTGATTCTGTCACACAGATTATTGATGAAATTCACATGTCTTCTGATAGTGCCAATGATGATGTGGACGAGACAGTTGAGCCTAATATACCCACTGTGCCTAATCAGCCATTCGAGTCTCCTTGTGTTGAACCTAGCTTTATGGTTATTCCTATCAATTCATCTTTTAGAGAGTTACCTGAATTTCTTGCCAAGGTCCAGCAGAGAGTTTCTAATACTTCTTTTTCGGGTTGTTTAGAGTTTGTGTCCGAGTCCTCTGTACCTCCATCGTTAGGTGTGTGTCCTTCTAGGCATATTATATCTCTCATTCTCTCATCGTTAAGAGTTATGCTTAGAATACCTAATGCATTGCATCTGCCTGTTGCACATATTGATGATATCACTAGGCTGATAGTAATTTGCAATAACACCTACAAATTTGCTGCATACCCATATAGTATTTTGCAGGAATTTACAGTTGATGATAGGGTGATGGTTACGAGTCACTCTGAGGCCACGAGAAAGTGGCACGCTTGGCATAAGGATTTCGAAATGACTCTTAAGAGGATTGCATACATTGCTTACGAGTTGGATAGCCCGTGGGATCCTGGTATCAGCTCCGTTTTCAGCCAGGATGATGCACCTCGCTCTACTCTCTGTTCCTTGATCGTGCTGCTATCTTCCGCCACCGATCTGTCATGGAGACCAGCTCCTCCTCCGCCACCATGGTCTCGACATGATGTTCCCATGCTGCTGCCACGACCACCACCTTGGCCCGATTGAGATCTTCGTGAGGAGAGTTCTCATTCGACAGGGTCGAGTTCCTCCCACCCCGAGGGAATTGATGAGGACATCACGCAGTTCTTTATATTTTCATGCCTTAGCTTATTCGGGAGATTTAGTATTTTGTTTCAGCTTTATTTGAGTAGGTGTTTTAGCTTTATTTGTGTTCCTTTGTGGGCGTTTAGTACCACATCGGTTATTTCCCAGTACTCCTCTTTTTTAAAGCCTATATAAGGCCCCTTAAACTATTGGAATTATGAATGAATGATTAAAACTTTTCCTCAAATTGTGTGTTAAATTCTTGAGTTCAGCTGCTCTCGAGTTTAGGGTGAGAAGCCCGTGCAAGGGGTGGAAACCCAAATCTTTTCTTATCCTCAACTTAAATTTTGGTTTCGATTTGAAGGTGATTGCGATCCAGGTGGTTTTACATCAATTTATTTTCTATGTTAAAATCAATTATCCTACCTTTTTCTTTATTTTCTTTGCCCCTCTGCTTTCTTCTGTTGTTAAAGAATTAGGATGTCAATATGCCTGGAATTTAGATTGTACTGATATTGTAGGTTTGTTAATGGATGAATATTTTTTTTTCTTCATATTTTCTTATTTATGACACGAAAGATGCATACGTTTATTTTGATTTTTATATGATCACCTTCCATTAAATAATGTTATCTACTCATGTCAATAATGCAAATAAAGAAAGTAAGAACTTTTCTGTTTTTTTGTTTTGGTAAATAGTGGTGCATATCTGTTTAGACTGATACGCACTACCCTCTCATATAAACACACCCCCGCTTATCCTTCATTAACAGATCATACAACTTTGCAGACACTTCTTCCTGATGATAACACCAATCACCATTTCCTTCCCCCTCTTGCAACCCAATCTGCAGGTGAGTTCATGGTTCAAGGTCGCGGTGTCAGTTACTGACTCGGTAGGCACCGTTCCACATCGGTCGCGGGATCATGGCCCCGACTCGGGCGAGACACGCGAAACGTTACATAGAAGGCTCAAAAAATTCAGAAAAAATCACGACAAATCTTTAAATAAAAAATATAGACATTAAATTGACATATAACATGTCCAAAACATATCACCTCGCATACTAAACATGAAATAATGTATAAATACATGCATCGCGGTATTAAAATATCAAAATATATACATAATTTAGTAAATTATATGAAATTAATTAAATTTAAATTAACTACTCTTTTCATAAAAGTAAATATTAGCTCTACCTTTTTAGTAAAAAATTTAAATTATATGAAATTAATTATATGAAATTTTTGCTTGACTCGGCCTCGACTCGGCTAACTCGGCCGACTTGGCCTTGACTTGCGGCCGATTCGGCCTCAACTTGGGTGAGTCGGCTGAGTCGGCCCTGAATCTAGCAAAACAAAGCAATAGGTTGATTCATGGACCAGTCTCGGAACAGGAAAGGCCGTTCTGGTTCTGACCGGCCGAGTCGGAACCGGAACGACCGAGTTTTTGAACCTGTGGTGAGTTAGCTTCATGATACACATGCAAAAGACACCAGGAGTTCAGGCTAGCCATCAACGCTTAATATCAACGAGCAAAGCATTAACTCCATGGCCAGGACCTTGAAACACAGTTAACCACTTCACCACTACAGCAGAGCCCCCCCACCACCCAGAGCTTAGTAGCTTGGAACTCCTTCACAGCAAACTTTATACCCTCGTAGGCTCCTGCATGTTCAACCATTGGCGCTGATAGTCCTTGTCTGAAAAACGATCGAGCCCCCTTCATAGAGCCCTGCCAATCTCGAACAATAATCCCCCACCTCCTCTTCCAGTTAACTGATCATAAGCCCAGCCCCCCCCCCACCCCCCCCCAAAAAAAAAAAAAAAAAATTATCATTCAACCAACCCTATTGTGGGAACTCCAGACAAAGAAAATGGGTTCATCCTTCTGCATGCAACAGAAGTAGGAGTTCCAGTTAACAGAGTTAGACTGATGAACTGATGGAGCCTTTGCCTCAAACCTATCCTCAGCTTGTTGGAAAGCAAGAAAGACCACCTCTAACAGATTTCCCCTGAAGAATATTAGCATTTCTTGCCTTCCAAATACCCAAGCTGCATACATCAACACTGATTGTGCAAACACTCTAGATACGCCTTTATCGGCAACTAATTCTTTATATGTGCGAGCAAATCTTGAACACTTATAAATGAATTCTTAGTGTCTATATCTGCACCAATCCAGCTCCATACAGTTGAAGATACTGAACATGTACATAACAAATGCTCTAGAATTTCTACAATCCCATTACACCAACCACAATCCTCAACCATTGAACACCCCCGTGAATCAGCATGTCTCTAGTGGGAAGCTTAAATTGCTGCATCTTCCAGGAAAAAGTTTTAACTCTGGCACTTACCTCAGCCTTCCAAATCCACAGAAACTCCTTGCCATCCCATTCCTCCTCACCACTAATGAGCTTCCTGTATATTTCAGATGCTTGCAGCTTTACCTTCCCCATTCTCCCCCATCCAACTGTGTCAGCTGTTACTGAAAGACTCAAAGGTATGGACACAATTAAAAAAAAAGTAAATCTGGATTTACAATGAGCCTAAGATTCTCACCATCCCAATGTCATTGTCTGTCCTCCATAATGAATTGACAGACTGCAAGATCATCAAGTGGCATGTCTGTAGAGACAAAAGTAGGCCATCAATTCAAAGGAAGTAAGGATATCCATATTGTGGCCAGATCCAACACAGGCTTTGTGGTGAAAAGGCAGAGCCTGAGCACTCTCACAAATGCTTCTCCACATCCAAGAACATTTCTTCGATTTGGCATACCCCAACCATGAGATCTCAAAGCAATATTTAGCTTTCACCAATTGCACCCACACATTATCAGGATTTGACAACACATTAGCAGCATGTTTAGACACTAAAGCCATTCTCCAAGGTCTTAATCTATGAAGCCCCAATCCTCCACACTTTTTACTCTGACAGACATCCTCCCACAGTACTAAATAGATACCCTGTTTAGAATTAGATTTAGCCCAGAGGAATCTCCTACATATAGCCTCATTCTCATCCAGAACAGACAATGGCACTGTAATATTGGTCATAATGTACAGGGACATTGCCTGTAAAACTGTTTGAATCAATGCTGCTCTCCCAGCAAAGGATAATGTATTTGCACGCCATGACCCAATCCTCCTTGTATTTTCATCGTCAACGCCGCAAAGTCACACTTCATAAGCCTTTTGCCAGAAATAGGTACTCCTAGATATTTCCAGGATCCCTTCATCCATTTCATTCCCGTACTCCTAGCCAACAATCTCCCATGACGATGATGAATACAAGAACTCAAATGATGAGATGACTTACTACGATTGACTGATTGACCTGATGCTGAACAGTACCTCCAATAGTTTCCTCAATCACATTCATTAAGCCTTGCATGACAAACCAGCAGACAATCATCAGCAAATAAAAGGTGAGATACAGAAGGAGGCTGAGGACAAGGCTTAAATCCAGAGATGTAACCAGCAGCTTCCAGCTGTTTGATTCCTGCCGACAACATTTCGGAACCCAATAGAAATTAATAAGGGGATAGAGGGCAACCCCTACGCAGACCCATCGATGAAAAGAAAGATCCAGTAGGAGAACCATTGACAAGTACTGAGAAAGAGGGCTTTCTCATACAGCCATTAATCCACATTCTAAATCTCTCCCCAAAACCAAAATGTCATAGAACCCTATCAATAAAATCCCACTGCATTCTATCATATGCCCTCCCCATATCAATTTTTGCAAGAACATACTTGTCATTCCCACTAGCAACCTCCAAGGAATGAGAAATCTCCTAAGCAATCAGAATATTATCAGAGATAACTCTCTCGGGCACAAAAGCACCTTGCTCAAGGGAAATGAGCTCATTGAGTATCCCTTTCATTCTCCTCACCAGGATCTTTGCAACGAGTTTGTATAGTGTATTGCACAGGCTAATCGGCCTAAAATGCTCAACTCTAGTCGGGGTATTACACTTGGGTATCGAAGCAATGAAGGTGTGCTTCCATGAATTTGCCATTACACCAGAACTGAAGAAGCCCAACTGAAGAAGCCCAAAATTTCAGAAACAATCTTCTTCTTAACTATAGGCCAGAATTGCTTGAAGAACGAGGCAGGGAAGTCATCAGGGCTAGAAGCTGTTGGGGCTGGAGCATGCCAAGAACACAAACTTAGATCACAAACACACACACACACAAAGAGGGAGAACAAGCGGTAAGATGCCAACGTCCCCGGGGCAGAAGAGAGAGATTTATATATGATTTACACAAGATTACAAGAGGATTTCAAGGTTCTCTCAAGAACTCTGACTAGAAATCAACTCTCCCTTTACGTGAGTTCACATCCTCTATTTATAGGGAGGAGAAGAAGCCCCCCAAACAGCTTCAGGTCGGGTCCAGAATTCGTTCGGACCCGACTGTCAGTCTACCGACCTAAGTGTGCGGTCGACCGCTTGATCGACCGCAGAAAATTCTGTCATTACAGGACATACTGAAAATGTTAGTCGACCGCCCGATCGACCGACCCAACTGGGTTCCTGTTCCTTGTGCAACATCGTTCGACCGATTCAAACCTTGTGCATGTTGATCGACTGCCCGTCGACCATAGTCCTGTCATAGAGTTTAAAAAACTCTTTCCTGTTTTTGCCCTCTCTCTACATTCACCACCTCAGTGAAGATTTTTCAAATCTGAGTCGAACTCCAATGAACACCTGGCGAAATCGACACACGATCTCGGCTTGAGCGCTCCGGACGAAATCAACACACGTTCTCGGCGAAATCGACACACGATCTCAACTTAGTCGAACAAACCAACCGGTTCCTAAAAACGAAACGCCAGCACACTTACAATTGATTTCAAATGATCACGCCGGATCCAAATGATTGAATCTGTCCAAATTGAGTTTGTCATCCCCTCAGACAACTCTCTCCAAACTCCAATATTAATTGTAAAGATTCTAAATTTCAGCTCAGTTATTCAAACGGAATGCACCATATATGCCTTCCCAATGCTCCACCGAAGAGAAATAACACCATATGAGCTAATCAACGAACGTGTCTACAACTCAGCAACTGAATGGAACACCATTCCAAATGACCTCAAGAAGAACTCAACATGAGTCAACACTGACTGTCCAACTGACTGGCACTCCAGTCTAAATATCTTCATGACGGTCCATCCAAATCTGAGTAGAGCACACCAAATACCAACATCAACTCAACAAAGTAGATGCACGCCCCCTTATGCAAGGACGTAGATTGAGGAAGGTGTTTTTAGAAGAGGGTGAGGATATATGAGAAGAGAGTGCGAGTAAGGTGGACGATTTGCGTCAGAGGAGTTTGCGACAGACCGGGTCGGCTGAACTGAGCACTGCTATTTAGGTCACGTAGGCGCCTGGATGAAAAAAGGGTACGTCGTCTAGATGTTTGGAAGTAAGGTAGCCCCTCTGGGAGTTTTTCTTTTTTTCCGGGTGGATCTATTTTGTATTTTTACATCTTTGTTCTCTCTATTTTTGGAGATTGTTTCGTTAAGTACTTATTAATTAAACGTCGGGAGCCTTTCTTGACCTCACGGTCTTTTTAACAAAAAAATAAAAATAAAAATTTGAGTTGGTATAGGAGTTAACTCCACCTCTCTCCAACTCCTCTCTTACTTTTTTCCAACTCCTTTCTCTACCAGCCCCAACTCTTAGTCATCCAACTTCACTTGCCAAATCAGGCCCTATGTTAGTGAATGCCTAATTGGTTTACATCCGTTTGTTTACAAGGACTTCAATGCAGAATTTGACAGGGACTATAATACAAAATGCAAGACTAATCTGACTCAAAGGAGGGGAAAAGATTTTTTATTAGATATGAAGCATTTATTAGAAGATGCATTCCAATTACAAGAGTGAAAACTACAAACATACAGTTAGAGATACATTGTAACTCCAACTATATATTGAACCAAATAGCTTGGTCTGGCAGATACATCAACACACAAAACACAAATCATACATTATTACAAAGCTAGAAAGGCCAAGTAGGCCAGGCAAGGACAAGCTAAGTATAGGCTCTACTTGTTGCGGCTCCAGACAATATGATCTTGTGGGAGGATGTGGCAAACTGGGACCCCTGGCTCATACTGAAGTCCACTTAAGTATCCCTGTGCGTCCGGCCCGGCTATTATAGTGTGGCACACCGCCATTGCCTCCACAGTAGTCCCATCCTCCCCCACCATCGATGCCTGATACGCCGTGATGCCCTCCACCTTGTGGCAATAAAATATGGCGTACGGGTATTTGCGAGCGTGACACGCCACAAAATCTTTTCCAGACAGCTTTTTCACACCAGACGGTGCTATAGTGTACTGCTGCGTCGGTGCACCCTCTTTCGACATGACAGTCGATAGGGCCAAAACATTACGAGAGCGGAGGGTAGATGTGGTGTACTCAACCATGGATTCGAGTGAGGTAGCGCAGTACTTGGTCTCTCCGTCCACAGCAGGCGTCTCACACTCGTGTAGGGTCTTTTCAATGGATTGGGCTTTAAAGGAATTGGGCTCCAACGAAAAATGGTTGAGGATCGCTGGGAGCTCGGCCGAGGAGAAGGGAAGAGAGCTGGCTGCTTGTCGGGAAAGGAAGGTGGCACCGAACCCGGCGGTGGTTCTCATGAAGTGCATGGTCACTTTTGTGCCGGGAAGCATGTCCTTCTCCAGACTGCTCTGTACCCACTTGTGGCGTCGTATCCCTTGATGTCCACTGCAGGCAGTTCAAAGTAGATGAAGTGTTAACAAGAAACTTTAGGAGCAATCTCTAGTCCTCTACATGTTGGAAACATGATTATTGGACGGTCTTAGTCAATATTGTAGACATCTACTTTTATTTTCCCCCCAATGGTTATGATTTTTTCTGAGTTTAAATAATTGTGAGTACAGTATAGATAGTATTAGTTATGAACGAATTGAATCATGAGAGAGTCCATTTTTAGGAATGTGAATGAAGATACATTTAGCTAGTAAAATTTATATGTATATGACAATTGTTAACTTACTCAAGGAAGTGGTCTTACAGTAAGAAAGCTACAAAGCCAGACATGGCAGGTCATCTCTTGAAGAAAAAGAAAAATAAATTTAACAAAACAAATAGATCTCAAAAGAGCTAAGTAGAGCGAAAAGAATTAAAATATTCATGTAGCTAATCTTAATGTTTGGATAGGTTTTGTTGCTGTTGTTGCTCATATTAATGTTAAAAAAGAGCAATTCCTTGTAGAATTGGGAAAAAAAAAAGTTTCTAAATAAGAAGAGACAAGGTTGTAAGAAATCTCTGATGGCTCCTGGCATAGGAGTGTTGGGCAGGGCTTTGTTCCAGTAAACCTGAGCAGGAACAGCTTCATGACTGGCTGCAACTGCAACTGCAACCTGCAAGAAATTTTATCTTAATTTGTTATTAAGGATATTGAGAAAACCCTAGCTAGAAATTGAAGTAGAGATCTCTTGGTTAATTGGTTTGTTTTGCCCACCATGAGGAAGGGAATGAGAACTAAGTAGGGAACCATTTCTGTCACTTGAAAAGATAAGAGAGTGGTGACTGTAAAGAGAGAGGGGGGGAGAATTTATAGGATAGAAATGGTACGTAAGTGTAATAGAAAAATGGCAATAGGGTTCACTACATACAATGATGAACATTAATTTACAGCCCACCTAATTATTGCATGAGATTCCATAATATTGATTTGTCTTTACCCTGCCAAACTGCATTAGAAACCCTGATATTGGGGCTCAGTTTTGCATCAGCGCAACGTCTGTTTCCTATTATTAGTTTAATTTGTTTTGAATAAAATCATATTCTAATTTTGTATTTGAGACGTCGCATAAGTCGAACTCCACTTTAACTGGTGAGAGTAGTCCTCATCTTGTTACTGAACTGGTAGGGTTTTGACCTCAACTCATTCTAGCTCTCTAGCACGTGCGAAATGCATGTGAGTTCCATCCTTTGAAAGAGCTACGTAATACTTGAACTCCAAATTAATATAGTTGCATTACTTGCATGATTTTTATAAAATTAGAAGACTCTGGAAAGACTGGAATATGCTCTGGAAAACACATGCACTTGAATTTTTGTGTTATTATAGGTAGAATTTAACGGAAGTCATTATAGTTGTGGAGGTGTGATTGGTCTTTCTTTCTTCTTCTTCTTTTTTTGCTAGTTACAGGAAAAAAATAAATACACATATATAAATACAAAAGTGTGAAATTGAAAAAAAATTCACTACACATTTGTGTTTCAAAGTGGAGACTCAAGTATGTTAACCATATTTTATTTTTGTTTGAAGATGACTGCTCATTAAGCTGCTTTTATACTAACAATTTTTATTCTAATATTTTTGTGTTTTGATTTAGATCAAAGCACGTTCACAGAGATTGAATGGAATAAGGCTTGTATTGCAATATCAATTAAGAGTAGGTGACAGCTGGCTTTAAATAAGATTCATTGTAAATGGGATTTTAGAATTGATACATGAACGGTTGGGATCAATTTGAAAAGAGGTAAGAAGACAGAACAATAATATATAATTCAATTTAGCTGAATGAAGGAATTTTATTCTCAATGCATATAGATCTTTCCAACTAAACATGAACGGAATAAAAAAACCACAACTTGTCCATATCCACTCAGATAAAGCCATAAATTCAGAAATTTAAGGACTGTATACACTTATTTAGAAGAGCATGGGAATCTTTAGTTGCTCTGGTCCCAGAGGTGGACAATTACATGATGCATAAGAGGCCAGTTGCAGATTGATTGATATCACATCAAGTGCTAGTTATTGATCAGTGAATTGAGAAATATTTTTCTGTAAAATAAATTTAAGGAAAAACTTGATATTATTTATGTTATCTCTGTAAAATAAATTTAAGGAAAAACTTGATATTATTTATGTTATCTCTGCCACATGTGCGGTGAAGGAGTTGGGGCACCATCCCAAAAGACTAGCCTTTTAGGTGGAGTTGCCCAAATCCTTATATTCTCAAGACTATCCCCATGTCTAGCCGATGTGGGACTATTTGTTTGGGTCCTTTTTGCGCCAGTGGGGTGGGCAGGCCCATTGCGCCTTTGCGCCATTGGGGGATCTACATTGTCGAACATCACCCACACACACGACTAAGTTCGGGGCATGGCTCTGATACCAATTGAAGGACTCGGGGCACCATCCCAAAAGACTAACCTTTTAGGTGAAGTTACCCAAATCCTTATATTCCCAAGACCATCCCCACGTCTAGCCGATGTGGGACTATTTGTTCGACCCAAATCCCAACATGCAGCTTAACATATAATTTATTGTGATAATTCCAAATAATATCCACATTAAGAACTGCCAGTTGGTGGGGTGTATTATAACTCTCTTAGCAACTAAGAAAACGTCATAATATAAATTTGTTACAAAGCTTTATACACACGTAATCAGCAATAATCAGGGTTTAACACATTCTTTTGTCTAAGATAATAATCTATTTAAACAATATCACTAATTAAACTTATTTATTATGGATGAATATATATAAGCAACTCAAGATCGAGTTTGCATGGGATTAAGCCTTATTTATTGTTGAAGCTAGGGGTTTCAACACCAAAAGATCGCTCACAAGATCGAGAACTTGACAAGATACACGAATTTTAGAAGAGAAAAGCACATAAATAACATACTAGTTTCAATTTAGGGTGGGAGAAATGAGTCGAAAAACCTTTTGTTTAGATACTTGTGTTATTTAGATATAATTATTATTTTATAAATTGTAAAGTTCGATTTAGATATATACTTGTTACTCGTATGTTATTTATTATATCATGAATTTGTGATGCTTGGTTGTTTGAGAATTCCAATATATTATTGTTCATTTTATCATGAATTACTGATGGTTTTTGGTATCACCAAGAGTATCGACCGTGTAATGCATCGTTTTCTTGCAGTGTCACAAAGATAGTAGATCTAAATTTAGTTGAGGTCGTCAACAACAAGACTAAATGGGTCTCGAAAGCATCAATATACTGCTTACTGACTGATTAATATTGTATGACTGATGGAAGAAAGACATGATGACAATGTTTTTGCGGAAAACTCAATAAGATGATGACATCATGTCAAGATAATTAGTCCCAGTGGGGAAGATATAACGGATTGGCAGATCATAGCTAATAATAATTGGAGGAAAATTGTGACAACAATGATCTTGTAAGGTCAATGTGACTACGGCAAAATTTGACAGTGGTTAGCTTCAAGATGGATGGTGGGACTAGTAGTCAAGAAGCTGTTACAAAGCGGTATTATCTAGTGGAGGTTGTGATGCAAAGGGATATCTACAACTAGGATTGAATGAAAGATATAAGAATACACGTGTGGAGTGGCATAGTTGGAGCATTCAGAATTTGTAACTTCATGACTTTGAAGGGATGTTTCTTCTAGGCTTGCTCATGAAAAATAATCATCAGGTTACTCAATGGTGATTTCAGTTTGGGCTTAAGGTGGAGCGGTTTGTCAGTGGTGTCCCCACGTGGCTTTGAGGGATTTGAAGTTAAGATGGAGTTAAATACACAAGCACGATCTGTGAATTGTGAACACAATGGAAACTCTGTTAAGATGGAGGTCGGAAAACTCTCGTGTAATGTAAGGCAAGATGATGTCACATAGGGTCGACATCAAGGATGAGCAAATTTGATACTCACATAAGGCGTGCTGGTTATTTCGTTAGCACATCTTTGGAGAGGAGGCATGAAGGAGATCTAAGGATGAATATAAAGCTTAATGTTAAAAATGTTTACAACAACAACAACGATAACTAAGCCATTTGTCCCAAGTATTTGGGGTAGGCTACATGAACCAAAAGAGAATTACGCCGGATCGGGCACATGGATCTGCTTTCTCCACTCATTCCTATCAAGCAATATGCATTCATTAAGACTTTTAGCCTCTATATCTTGTCGTACTACCTCCATCCATGTTTTCTTCGGTCTCCCCTGCGCTCTTTTAACTTGCCTTAAATTGATATGGTCTACTCGCTGGACTGGTGCATCTGTAGGTCTATGTCGCACATGACCAAACTATCGTAGGCGATTTTCTCTCATCTTCTCTTCTATAGGGCTACACCTATCTTAGTACGAGTATCCTCATTTTTCACCTTATCTCTTCGCGTGTTACCACACATCCAACGAAGCACGCACATCTCTGCTGCACTCATCTTCTGCGCATGATGTCTCTTTATAACCCAACATTCTGTGCCATATAACAAAGCTGGCCTAATAGCAGTCCGATAAAGCTTTCCCTTCAGCCATAACGGAATGTTACGATCACATAAAATTCCTGTTGCGCTCTTCCATTTCAACCAGTCAGCTTGGATCCTATGGTTGACATCACTATCGATCTTCCCATCATTTTGGATAATAGAACCCATGTACTTAAAATGATTGCTCATCGGTATTTCTTATCCATCTAGTCTCACAATACTATAATCTCGGATTCTCTGTTTACTGAATTTACACTCCATATACTCTGTTTTGGTCCTACTTAATCTAAAACCTTGAGATTCTAGAGTTTGCCTCCATAACTCTAATTTGGCATTTACCCCAGCTCTCGTCTCATCGAATAGGACAATATCATCAGCAAATAGCATGCACCACGGTATCTCATCCTGAATAGCTCTAGTAAGCTCATCCATCACTATGACAAATAAGAATGGACTCAATGCAGATCCTTGATGCAATCCAATTGTGATAGAAAAATCACTTGTTATGCCTCCACAAGTTCTGACATTTGCCACTACTCCATCGTACATATCCTTGATTATGTCATATATTTGATAGGGACTCCCTTTTTCATCAATCTCCACCATAATACCTCTCTTGGCATCTTATCATAAGTTTTTTTCTAAATCAATAAAGACCATATGCAAATTTCTCTTCCTCTCTCGAAATCGACTATAAATTGACGAAGCAAATGTTAAAATGTTTCACGTACTTAAAAAAGGCTTGAGATTGTTGTAAAAATGTATTATTTTCAAGATTGGGTCATGTAACTAATTTAAAAAATTTACAAGGAGTTGATCTTTTTCGAGATCTATCGTAGCAATCTTTCTCAAAGTTTTAAGGCTATCATAATTTATTTTAAGAACTTTCAAACCTTAAGATTTTTTATGGAAAAAATTGTGAACTCTTCGAAGATAAATATATAGATCTAGATCTAGAAGGAAAGAGAAAAGGATCAGAGAGAGAGAGAGAGAGAGAGAGAGTCATTAATACCCCTTTGTAGTTCAAGCAAAGAAAAGATGCTCGACATCAATGAGTGATTGATTCACTACAAAACAGAGAGGACCCACACATTATTGTAAGAGTTTTCTTTATAGTGACGTGACTTGATTTCAATGCATACTTGTATCAGGAAAAACAGAAAGAGTTTGGATGCGTTGATTTTCTATTGTAATCCATGATTATAATGGGTATCTCTCTATGCTCTTCTCATGGATGTAGTTTGAGTTTGACCAAACCACATAAGTTGTTGTGTCTCTTGTGTTTTTTTAATGTGTTCGCTAAAATCTTGTGCTAACTCGATGTTCAATGAAATACTTGGAGGTCTTGTTTCTACTCAATTCACGCCAGAGTTGCAACATATATGGCCTAAATTTGTGTTATTGGATTTTAAGTCAGTTATTATGAGTTTAGATCCAATTTCAGATATCCAAACCCATTTGCTTCAAAGCCAAACACATTTTCTTTTGGCCCTTTGGCCTCCTTTAGAATTCAGCCGCCATCCACAAGAAATTCAACCAACATCTACAAGAGCAAGACAAATATATAATGAGCAATCTCAAGCTTGTTAAACCTGGATTGACTGTGATAGCTGAAGTGCTACTCACTTGTCATGGGACTGCCTTCAATAATTGCCAAGTTGTATCATCCTGATCGGTGAGTCCCACACTTAATTCTTTCGAACACTTATTTGGATTAAGATTTATTAGGTAATCATGGACGGCTTTGTCAAGACTAAGCAATGGGGCTTAAAAAACATAGTATGCACTTTGCCCTCTACATTTTACAGACAAGTGCCCAACTCTCACATTAATTGTGAGTTGGTGTAGTGTTGCGTGCGCGAGGCAACAACCAGCGAGGAACCCAATAGATGCACCAGAGAAGTACCCCACGAATAACAAGAATAAGAAACAGAGAGAAGGCAACATAATATTTAACAAGGTTCGGCAATTTGCCTACGTCCTCGGGGCAAGGGAGAGAGAGTTTTATTGATTCAACAACCAATACAATTTGTCTTGCATACAATTCAAGAGGGCTCTGCCCCTTTATTTATAACCAAACAGACCCAGAAATTTAGGAAACCCCAATTGGATTCGTCTTCAATTCAGAAACAAAGTCCGAATCCTGAAAGAAGAGACAGATTCGCGCCCAGATACGCCCGTCGGTCGACTTGGGTCGGTCGACCGATCGGTCGACCGTGTTCAACCGAGAGTTCTTCATGTTAATCGATCGACTGAGCGGTCAATCGTTACCTGTTACGGTCGATCGGGCGGTTGACCGAGCTACCCTGTGCACGTTTGTGCGCACCGGTCGACCGAGACCGGTCGACCGGGCGTGCTTTGTGCACACCGGTCGACCGAGACCGGTCGACCGGGCGTGCTTTGTGCATACCGGTCGATCGAGACCGGTCGACCGGGCGTGCTTTGTGCACACCGTCGACCGGGCGGTCGACCGGCCTTGCTGCTTGCCTGATATAAGCTCTGTTCTCGTACCATTCTAGCTCCTTTTGACTTCCAATCTCTGCACTATGCTTCCTGATGAGTTTGAAAAAAAAAACTCCATCATACATTTTATCTTCTCTCTCCCTACAATTCTCCACCTCGGTGAAGATTTCTCAAATCTGAGCCAACTCATCATAGTACTTGTCGACTCGAGGTTGCACCAGTATGGCTGCCTACGTACCTTTCCCAAGAGATCAAGCCATCTGTAGTTCATCCAAACGAGCTCCAACGAGCTCAAGCAACCGGAAGGATATGGAGCAACTCTTTACAATGTATAAACTTCACTCCTGACACCACCTTAGTAAGCATATCAACGAGATTCTCCTTTATGTGAATTTTTAGTAATTCAATATCACCTTCGTCAAGAATCTCCCGAACAAAGTGGAACCTGACGTCTATGTGCTTCGTCCTTGCATGATACACCTGGTTCTTCGCCAAGTAGATAGCACTCATGCTATCACAATTGATCTTCAACAGATCCTGTTCAATCCCTAAGTCATCGAGCAACCCTTGAAGCCATATTGCCTTCTTCATAGCCTCCGTTATGGCTATGTAGTCAGCCTCTATAGTAGATAATACAACGGTAGACTGTAAAATAGAGCGCTAACTCACCGGTGCTTAAGACAGTGTAAACACATACCCTGTTCTAGGACCGGCGTTTGTCAAGGTCTCCTGCATAATTAGAGTTAACATATCCAATACACTCCTTCTTACCTATAGAATCCTTCTCGAATATCAACCCAACATCTATGGTACCCTTAATGTACCGTAGAACCTACTTTACTGCCTCCCAATGACCTTTTTCAGGAATATGCATGTATCTGCTAATTACTAAGACAACTTGTAATAAGTCTGATTTTGTACACACCATTGCATACATCATACTACCACTGTGCTGGCATACGATACACGAGTCATGTACTCATGTTCTTCAATAGTAGTTGAAGACATAGTGGTTTTTAACTTAAAATGAGGAGCCAGTGGTGTATTTACAGATTTCATATCACCATCGATGTTGAACCTCTGAAGTACCTTTTGCCAATACCCCTTTATGTCAAGCTCACATTGCTACTTCTTCGATGCTTAGCACCTTCGTCGCTTTACTAAGATCCTTCATCTCGAACCCGGAAGACAAGTCTTTCTTCAATTTATTAATTGCAGATATGCTTTTAGAAGCGATAAGCATATCATCTATATATAACAGTAGATAGATGTACTCACCTCTAGGTAGCTTGCTATAATACACACATAGGTCATAATGGCTGCGTGTATACCTTTTTCCTCTAATGAAGCTATCGAAATGCTTGTACCACTGTCTAGAGATTGTTTCAATCCATACAGTGATTTCTTCAGCTTGCATACTATATTCTTCTTGTCTGTAGTTTTAAACCCCATCAGCTGAGTCATATAGATCTCCTCACATTGAGAAAAGCGGTCTTCACATCGAGCTGGTCAAGGTCCAACTCATACTGTGTTACCAGTGCCAACAAAATTCAACTTGACGAGTGCTTTGCAACATTGGAGAATACCTCATTGTAATCAATGCCTTCTCGTTGTGCTTAGCCTTTCTCCACCAACTTGCCTTTGTAGCGTACAATATCTTCCTTGAGAGATCATTGCCTTCTTTTCTTTGGGCAACTCTGTCAGTTACCAAGTGTCGTTCTTGTGTAGTGAATTCATCTCTTCTTCCATGGAGTACTTCATATCTTCGATTCTAAATTGATTTCAGCTTTCTTATATATAGACGGGATCGCCTATTCGACGACTGAGAGAACATAGGCCACAATCATATCTGTAGTGAGCCAACTTGGTTTGCGTGAATTTTTTTCGGGTCTTCCAACTGCAACGAATTTATGGACATCACCTATAACCTGTCCTTAATTCTCATCATCATCAGCATCCTGCTCGGCTACTTGATCACTACTCTGTGTCACCTTGGGTATGATCTCCAAAGATACTGATCTTTCTAGAGATGGTGAAGTAGTATTACTCTCCACCTGCTGTGATACCTCTTTGGTCCTTTCAATCTCCACCTACTGAGAAATTGTAGACTTCAACATTGAAGCCTCATCGAATGTGACATCTCTGCTGAGAACAAATTTTCTGTCCTTAGGATCCAGAACTTGTAGTCTTTTATTCCTCTCTTGAATCCTGCAAACACTTTTTTCTTCGCTATTGGGTCTAACTTGTCTTCTTTAACATGGTAGTAGGTCGGATAACCAAATACCCTTAGCGAATCATAGTCCTGAGCAGTTTTCTCAGACCAAACCTCTAGAGGAGTTTTACCTCCTATCGCAGACGAAGGCAACATGTTGACGAGATAGAAGCATATGCCAAAGCCTCAGCCCAAAAGTTCTTTGGTAATCCGGTATTAGATAACATATAACGGACCTTCTCTAGTAAAGTCTTGTTCATCCTTTCAGCTACCCCATTTTGTTACGGTGTTTCCTTTACTGTGAAGTGCATGTCTATGCCCTCATCACGATATAGCTTTAGGAAAGGATCAGACTTATACTCACCTTCGTTATCTGACCGGAAGACCTTGATCTTCCTTCTCGTGCTTTTCTCTCCATTTTTCTTTCACTCCACAAATAATTCTAGGACTTTTCCTTTGTGCTTCATGGTATATACCCAACATCACCTAGAATAGTCATCAATGAAAGTCACAAGTAGAGGTTACCTCCAAAAGATGTAGTCTTGGTAGGTCCCCAAATGTCATTGTGAACATAATCCAGAATCCCCTCGGTGCAGTAAGTCGCTGTGCCGAATTTCATGGTCTTCTTTTCGATGACACAATGTTTTTTCGATGACACAATATTCACAGAAATCCAGTTTGCAGGTTCTGGCACCTTTCAATAGTCCTTACTTTGCAAGAGCTTGCAAAGATTTTTCACCTGTGTGTCCGAGCCTCATGTGCTATAGCCTGGTTGAGTCATCATCTGTATCAGTAGAGGTCATCACCTGTCCTGTAACAGCACTACCCTTCAAATAGTAGAGATTATTCCGACGGACGCCCTTCAGAGCCACCATAGAGCCTTTGGTCATCTTGAGAATTCCATCCTTTATTGATACCTCAAGACCCAATGTTTTCAAAGCACCAACAGAGATAAGATTTCTCTTAAGTTGAGGTACATACCTCACTTTCTTCAATTCTCGTATCATCCCATCGAACATCTTGACCTGGATTATTTCTATACCTTCCATGTTACATGGGCGATCATCACCCATAATAACTGAATATCCGCTTAGCTTCTCAAACTAGAAAACCAATCCCTATTCGGGCACACGTGGTAGGTAGCTCTAGTATCGCAGTATCTCCTGAGTGACCATGATAGGAGTAGTATAGAGAAAGAGAATACCGATGAGTCTGAGTCTGATCCACCTGCCTGTGAAGTACTGACGTGAGTACTGACCACCTGTGCGAGTTTGCCTCACTCTTTGACTCCTTTTTCTTACCTTTGGTCTTTGGACAATTAATTTTCTAGTGCCCTAGTTTTTTGCAGAAGGCGCATTTGTTCTTCTTTAGATCTCTGAAACCTGGCCTGAACTTCGATCTCCCACGACCTCCTTTGCCCTTCCTATATGAACCTCTGCCTCTTACAGCTAACGCCTCTGCTGCTGTACTCCCATGAGAAGATAGTCTATCTTGCCTCCTTACTTCATAGTTTACAAGAGCAGCTGATACTTCATTATAGTTAAGTGTTTGTCTGCCATTGATCAAGGTAAGAGTAAAGGTTTCATACTCTTCGTCCAGAAGAGAATTCAAAAGCATCACTGCCTTATCCTCTTCATCAATCTTGACATCCACATTAATCAGATCTGTAAGAAGCTTGGTGTATTTTTTTATGTGTTCATCAATGGAGAGTCCTCTCTTCATCTGAAAGCGATAAAAGCCTCCTCTTCAATTGCAGCCGCGACTCGATGCTCTTCGTCAGATATTTCTTCTTTAGGATCTCCCACAACTGTCTGGCAGATGTTTCATGTAACACATGGTACTTGATGTCTTGTGTCAAACAAGACCTAATCAAATCACACGCTATTCGGTTCATCTTGTCCCAAACTTCTTCAGAAGTAAAATCACGCTTTTTCTTCAATTGTAGAGTGTTTTCGAGGTTTGATGCCGTCAGTGCATCCATCACCTCACACCTCTACATGCCGAAGTTATTCTTGCCATTGAACTTCACCACATCAATCTTCAAAGTATGTGGGTTCATGAATTTCACCGTAGATGTACTATCTCCGCCATCTTCTCAATGATTCTCTCAAAGCAATGCGAAAGCAAACGGGTTAGATTAAACAAACTAGATAAAGATAGGTTCATTACCTTAAGGTGAAACCCTAAAAGAGTTTTCGAAACGATCTACTCCACTGAATCTGATTCTTTGAGCAATGCAAATATTGTTTTGAGATCGACACACGATCCCACAAACAGTCCCAACGTTGCTCCGAGATCGACACACGATCCCCGCCAACAGCAACCAATACTCTTGGAATCAACACACGATCCCACAACGAATCTGTGATGCTCTAATACCACTTGTTGCGTGCACGAGATAGCAACCAGCGAGGAACCCAATAGATGCAGTAGAGAAGTACCCCAAGAACAATAAAAATAAGAAACAAGAGAGAAAGCAAACACAATATTTAACGAGGTTCGACAATTTGCCTACGTCCTCAGGGTAAGGAAGAGAGTTTTATTGATTCAACAACCAATACAATTTGTACCTTGCATACAATTCAAGTGGGCCTGCCTCTTTATTTATAACCAAAGATACCTAGGAATTTAGGAACCCAATTGGATTTGTCTCCAATTCAGAAACAAAATCGAATCCTAAAAGAAGAGACAGATTCGCGCCCAGATACGCCTATCGGTCGACCGGGCGGTCGACCGACCCAAGCACCCGGTCGATCGGTCAGTCGACCGGGTTCAACCGAGAGTTCTTCATGTTAGTCAGTCGACCGAGTGGTGGACCGTTACCTGCTACGGTCAACCAATTAGTCGACCGAGCTACTCTGTGCAAGTTTGTGCACACCAGTCGACCGAGCGGTCGACCGGGCGGTCGACCGACCTTGCTGGTGGCCTGATATAAGCTCTGTTCTCGCGCCGTTCTCGCTCCTTTTGGCTTCCGATCTCTGCACTATGCTTCCTGATGAGTTGAAAAAAACTCCATCATACATTTTATCTTCTCTCTCCCTACAATTGTGCACACCGGTCGACCGGGCGGTCGACCGGCCTTACTGCTGGCATGATATAAGCTCTGTTCTCGCTCCTTTTGGCTTCCGATCTCTGTACTATGCTTCTTGATGAGTTTGAAAAAAACTTCATCATACATTTTATCTTCTCTCTCCTTACATGTAGGAGTTAACTCCACCTCTTTCCGGCTCTTCTCTTACTTTTTCAAACTCTTTTCTCTACAAACCCTAACTCTGAGTCATCCAACTTCACCTGCCAGATAGGGCCCTAATGTTAGTGAATGCCTAATTGGTTTACATCCGTTTGTTTACAAGGACTTCAATGCAGAATTTGACAGGGACTATAATACAAAATGCAAGACTAATCTGACTAAAAGGAGGGGAAATGATTTTTTATTAGATATGAAGCATTTATTAGAAGATGCATTCCAATTACTAAGAGCGAAAACTACATACATACAGTTAGAGATACATTGTAACTCCAACTACAAATCGAACCAAATAGCTTGGTCTGACAGATACATCAACACATAAAACACAAATCACAAACATTATTACAAAGCTAGAAAGGCCAAGCTAGGCCAGGCAAGGACAAGCTAAGTCCAGGCTCTACTTGTTGCGGCTCCAGACAATATCATCTTGTGGGAGGAAGTGGCAAACTGCGATTGCCCCTGGCTTATACTGAAGTCCAGTTAAGTAGCCCTTTGAGCCTGGCCCGGCTACTGTAACGTGGCACACCGCCACTCCTTCCACTGTAGTCCCATCCTCCCCCACCATTGATGCCTGATACGCCGTGACGCCCTCCACCTTGTGGCAATAAAATATGACGTACGGGTATTTGCGAGCGTGACACGCCACAAAATCTTTTCCAGGCAGCTTTTTCACACCAGACGGCGCTATAGTGTACTGCTGCCTCGGTGCACCCTCTTTCGACATGACAGTCGATAGGGCCAAAACATTACGAGAGCGGAGGGTAGATGTGGTGTACTCAACCATAGATTCGAGCGAGGTAGCGCAGTACTTGGTCTCTCCGTCCACAGCAGGCATCTCACACTCGTGTAGGGTCTTTTCGATGGATTGGGCTTTAAAGGAATTGGGCTCCAACGAAAAATGGTTGAGGATCGCTGGGAGCTCGGCCGAGGAGAAGGGAATAGAGCTGGCTGCTTGTCGGGAAAGGAAGGTGGCACCGAACCCGGCGGTGGTTCTAATGAAGTGCATGGTCACTTTTGTGCCGGCAAGCATGTCCTTCTCCAAGACTGCTGCGTACCCACCCGTGGCGTCGTCGTGTCCCTTGATGTCCACTGCAGGCAGTTCAAAGTAGATGAAGTGTTAACAAGAAACTTTAGTAGCAATCTCTAGGTTTTTTCCCCCCAACGGTTATGATTTTTTCTGAGTTTAAATAATTATGAGTACAGTATACATAGTATTAGTTATGAACGAATTGAATCATGAGAGTATCCATTTTTAGGAATATAAATGATTATACATTTAGCTAGTAAAATTTATATGCATGTGACAATTGCTAATTTAATCAAGGAAGTGGTCTTCCAGTAAGAAAACTACAAAGCCAGACATGTCAGGTCATCTCTTGAAGAAGAGAAAATTAAATTTAACAAAACAAATAGATCTCAAAAGAGCTAAGTAGAGCGAAAAGAATAAAATATTCATGTAGCTAATCTTAAATGTTTGGATAGGTTTTGTTGCTGTTGTTGTTCATATTATTGTCAATTCCTTGTAGAATTGAAAAGAAAGTTTCTAAATAAGAAAGAGACAAGGTTGTAAGAAATCTTTGATGGCTCCTGGCATGGGAGTATTGGGCAGGGCTTTGTTCCAGTAAACCTGAGCAGGAACAGCTTCATGACTGGCTGCAACTGCAACTGCAACTGCAACCTGCAAGAAATTTTATCTTAATTTGTTACTAAGATATTGAGAAAACCCTAGCTAGAAATTGAAGTAGAGATCTCTTGGTTAATTGTTTGTTTTGCCCACCATGAGGAAGGGAATGAGAACTAAGTAGGGAACCATTTCTGTCACTTGAAGAGAGAAGAGAGTGGTGAATGTAGAGAGAGAGGGGGGGAGAATTTATAGGATAGAAATGGTACGTGAGTGTAATAGAAAAATGGCAATAGGTTTCACTACATACGATGATGAACATTAATTTACAGGCCAAGCTAATTATTGCATGAGATTCCATAATATTGATTTGGCTTTACCCTGCCAAACTGCATTAGATTCCCTGATATTGGGGC